>QJOA01000192.1:0-103245 GCA_004155915.1 Monosporascus sp. CRB-9-2 | reverse complement strand
TTTGAAGCCATTAATAACATAACTCTTTAATATAAATAACAATATCTTAATAACCCTTTATTTAATTAACTCCATACTAACCGCTACGTATAATGATACATTCCGGATCATTCTCGTTATCTTCTTCGCTTTCGGAAGGCTTATTTTCCTGTTAATTTCGTTAAGTTGCAATAAAGCGTCGTTTCGGAACGGTTCGTAACCCTACCTTTACCTTCCTAATCGATATTATTTTTACGAAGTTTTCATTTGGTTCGGGCTGTACTGGTTTATGCTTTTTAGGCTTCGTTTTATCGATGGCAGCAGTTAATTAACTGTTCTGGATTTCGGTAGCGTTTAATTTGTTATTTTTTTTATTAAGGGCCTTACCGATTTTGCGAAACAAAAGCCGCGCGGTAGGCCTTCCGAAAACTGGATCGATTTTTACCAGGGCTTTCTCGATAACCTTTATATCCCTAAATAATTTAGGCGTTTTGATACCTAAACTAGTTATCTGCGTACTGAAATCAGGACGTACGGGGGTAAAATTCGATCTGGGCTTAGGTATTTCCGCTATTTGGGCCCCGGCTTTAACGTACTTATTGTTTAACGCTTTCGCTTTGTTAATAAGGCGTAAATCTATAACTTCTCAATTTTTTATAATATATTTTGAAATTATCATAACTTTTTGCCAAACGTACGAAAGCGCTTAAAGGAAGTCCGTCTTATTTGTAACTTCGGAAGCCCGTTTAAAATAACGTTTCCGGAACCAGTAACGGAATTTCCGCTTTAAGGTAAAAAAAATACCTACATTAAAAGGTTAGAAAACGTAAAAAGCGTAGGTAGGTAAAAAAACGATATAGATCTTATTTTAAAGGTATATTTATATAAAGTTTTCGGTAATATAACTGTTATGGCCGTCGATTACTAACAGTTTTTATTTTTTAAGGTCCGCCGGCTTAGTATAAGGGATAAAGACCTTATATAGTTATTTTAAGTTAATTTCGGTGCTGGTCCAGCCGTTATCAGAAGTAATAAAGTACCAGTTTTCGTATGCTTCATTATCGGAGTCAAAAAATTATTATTATTATACGTCGCCGCCGCTAAAGATTATAAGTGGTGAAAAGGCTTACCCGTTAACGCTAACATAAGCGATTATAGTAACCTACTGCCGTTTGGAAATATCCTTTAAGAGTACGAACTTTTTAAAGGCTTTACCGAAAACGAGAGCGTTTTTTTTTATGCTTTTTATTATCCCGATCTTGTCGGCGTTGTATCTGTTGCGCTATTTAATAACCTTAATAGCGGGTAGCTCGAAGCGGTTGAATAATACGTTGGTAAAGGTTAACGAAACCCTATTTAGGCGCTTATAATTAATGGTTTTGCCCTTAAGGGTCCTGATATCAGGATAACGTTACAAAAAACGGGCTACCCATCCTTTTCCTAGGTATTAAGGGTTGCCGTTGTTAATTAGGAGCCGTTAGGCGTAAAGGCGAAATCGGGAATGTGGCGGCGCATAGCTTAAATAGCTTTGCACAATAACTTAATGGGCTAAACCTTCCTTCTGGATTTGTAATAATTTCTGCTGAGCCTTATTAACCTTTTCCCGCGTAGGTACACCATTAATACGGCGTATGATATATCGCCTGTTAACCTGGTAGCCCTTAAAAGCTGAACGCAGGGATTTCCCACGCGTTATCTTCTTAATCGCCTGCGCCGTACGGAATTGAGCTAAAAGCTGCATATCGTTCGAAAGCGCAGATTCTGGTAAATAAGAGGATAATTTTTTCAATTTTTTAAAGCGTTGTTAAGAAGGCTTTTATAGGGAAAGAAATCAGTAAGTGGATTAACGCGTAACGCGGTTGTGGGGTGGCGCGTTGGGGGGGTGGAGCGTGAGGGGGGGGTCCGACTTAACCTATATCATTTTAAGAATAATACGAATTAAATAAATAAAGTTTTTAATTATTAAATATAAAAAATATTAGTTATGTTATATTATATTATTAGTTGCAGGTACTTTAAATTCCGAACCGTATTTTAATGTAATTTAGCTACGTGATATACATATTCCGATTAAAGGGAGCCTTTCCGTATATAGAGTGCTAGCGTATCCTCCTGCTAACCTTAGATCCCACTTAATGCATGACTCTAGCAATATATAAAACTTTTATTAATAATAATAACCACCTTTATTACGTTTATTTTGCGATATTTTAATAACATTTTAATTAATTAATTTCGGGTAAAGATAATTAATTTAGATCGGAAGCGTAAAATACGAAACGTTAGGAATTTTGTTTTGGAAGGTGGTTTTGAAACCTTAGCAAGCGAGAAATTCAAGATATTTTAGTTAACCTTGTCGCGCCGTATTTATGGCATTAAATCGCGTTCCGAAACTTAAAGTAATGCGCGTAAATTTTCGAATTAAAAAAAACGGAAGTTTATTAATTAAATATTGCTTAAAAAGTATGCTGTCACGTTTTTACGAAAGAATAGGTTTGTTAAATGATGAAGCTTTGTTAGGTTTTAACGGAACCGTTAAAAAGTATAAGGTGAATTGCTTTATTTAACGCTATAACGAAATATATATAAAAAAAGGATAAGTTATGTTAAGGTAACGTCTTAGGATAAATGATTGCGACGTTATATACGAACTTTTTCTTTTTTTAGTTTAAATCCGAATTATATATAATATTTAGCCTGCAAACAAATATAATATAGATAAAACGGACGTTTAAAAAAGAAAATAAGTTAATAGAACGGGTATAAGAAATTCGGAAACGGTTTGTATAAAATTTAAGAAATTAGAAGTAATGTTATAAGTTTTTATTATCGAATATATCGGTTTTATATACGGGAAAGATACGGTTATATATGGTTTTAGTGGCCTTACTATATAAGAATAATGGTTTTTTAACGATATCGAAAATATTAAATATATATTGAATTGGGACGGGGAGATTTGGTCCTGATTAGTACTTAATCGAAGAGCGTGTTACGAGTGAGCCCAGGATTCAAGAGATAATGAAGGTAACGCAGCTGTATTCTGGTATTAAAACTAATCTAAAAAGCAAAATTATAAATAATAAATAGTAATGTTCCCGGGGTTACGCCCGGCGAAAAGAACCGCTAAAAATATATAGGGAATGCTAATTAACCGATTAATTAGGCCATATATCCAACCTTATACCATATTCCATTTTAACCTTTTTTAAAAAAAATAAAATTATTTTTAATTTATTTTGAAAAATAATCAAATAAAAACTTAACGTAATTAATTCCCAATTTTATAAAAGATATTTAAAATCTATTAATTAATTTAATTACCGTTTACGCAGTTTATTTTCCAGCTTTTTTAATTTAAAACTTTATTTTTTGCGTTTAATTAAATTTTTGCGTTATTTAACTTTCTTTTTTTCCTTTTATATTTTATCTTTTTTTTCTTATTTAACGATTAAGGCCTTATAGTTGGGCTAACCTAATTAACCTTAAAGTAAATATAACTTTAATTATCGTATTATTGTTTTATAAATATCTTCTACTTATTTATACGGTATATTATACCGGCCTTTTATTATTATTTATATTCGTTAATTACTTACGGCCGGTTAAGATTTATATTTCGGTTTATAAATAAATTTAAAAAGTTATATCGGTATTATATTTTTAGAATAAATAAGTTATAAAAAAGGTATCTGAATTACGGTAACTTATAAAGTTAACTTTTTAAATCTTTTTATATAATTAAAGAGAATTAAATTTAACTGTCGATTATTTTTAAAATTTAAAGTTTTATTGATATTTAACTTTTTATTATTATCGCTGGACGGAAATAAAAATTTACTAAGTTATAATTTTACGGGCTTTAAAATAACGTTTTTCTTTAATTTAAATTTAAAGTATTTTTTAATTATTTTTTTATGTTATTTTATATAATAAATTCCTTAAATAATATAAATTTATTTTATTAATTTAAGTCGTAAATAATAAAATAAAACGCGTAGATAACTTATAAATTAGAATTTTAAAATATATTTTAGGATAATATATTAACGATCGTTATACGTATAGGCGGGTTATTAAAAGCTAAATCCTTTTAAGCCTTTTAATATTTTTATACAAATAATTTGGTACGTTTTTTAAACGGACAAATATTAAAAAGTATACTAATTTTTTTAATTAAATATATAACGTATTAACTTAATAACCTTTTTTTATTACCGATTAATATATTAATTTAGGTAATAAATCAAACGTATTTAAGATTATAACCCCGGATTGCTTTTTTTTGTTTTATTAGAAATAATAATAATTTAATTTTATTAATTACTTTTCCGGTTTTTAAAATAACGGCTATAATTCCGAGTAAAGTATTTATAGCAATTATTTAAATAATAACAATAAGATATTAAAATCGTAGGTATTTTTTATCTTATATAATTATTAGGGTTTATTATAATCCGGCCGATATTACGTTATTTTAAAATTTATCGAATTATAAAAAGGTAAAATGGCTTTTCGTTATAAACGGTTATTACCTTTATTCTATAAGGTAATAAAAATAGACCGATTAAAGTATAATTTCGGTGTTGATATTATAAAAGCATGAAAAGTATAATTTTTATTATATATCTTGTATAGTATACGGTTTATATTATTGATGTTCTATATAGGTATATTAACGAATTGATTGAGATTTTTAGAATATAATGTATTTAATTTTTTGGATTTTTTATCTTTACTTTGTATGGTACGTTTTTTGAACGATAATATTATGACTTAAAGTGGGCTGATTAGAATGTGTAGGTACGATTAAGACGATATATAATAATTAAGGATAATAATAATAATAAGTAAAGATAATGTATGGTATGTAGGTATATATAGATATAGATGTATTTATGTCTGGGTGTAAGTATGTAGGAATGTAGGTAGGTTGTAGATATCGAGTTGTATAAATGTAGAAGTTTGTTAGAAAATGATACCGAATTATATGCGTAATTAATTAGGTGTATATAGGGTTAATGTATTAAATTTTGCTAAAAAAACGTATACGTTAAGAAAATTCCTGATAATTTTATCCGATATTATATTAAAAGGAATATGGTCGTTAGTATATTTCTTTAATTAATTATACAATTACTTTTATATTTATACTTTTTTTGTAACTTTTTTTTATAAACTATATTAATTTTTTCCCCCGATTATATCTATTTTTAAAACCTAATATATATTTAAATATATATATAATTATTTCCGTCGTTTTGCTTAATATTATTATAAATTTCCGTAAGTTATTAAATTTACATAATACTTAAGGTTTTTGTAAAAATGTAAATTTAGGTAAATTTGTTAATTTTATAAGAAAATCGTTTATTAAAAAGTAATCCGGATTACATAATAAGTTATTAAGTTCTAATAATGTTAAATCCGTTAAACGTAAGGTTAAGCAAAATATATATAAATTCGAATATATTTTTGCTTAACGTCGTAAAGTTTTAGTTATATTAAATACGATTATGATTTTTTAAACCTATAATTTATCGTATCGATAAAACTTTAGCTATTAATCGGGGTATTAAGTTTTTTTATAACCGTAATAATATTTGTAAACTTTAGAATTTAATATATCGCCGGATATTTATTTATAAATTATTTTTTTCTTTTAATATAAATTCCGTAATATAATATTTAATTAAAATATTTTATTATTTAAAATACCGGTTATAAATAATTTATAATTTTTTAAATTTTAGTTTTTTTAATATATATTACAGTTAATCGAAATAATAAAAAGTTTATTATTTAATTTAATCCTAAGTATTATTAAGTAAAAAACCGGTGGCCGCCGATTAATATCGGTTATACCTTTATCTTTTAAAATATTTCAACTTTATAATATTATTTTAAAGTTTTTATTAACGGTATCGATTATTTTAATAGGTTCGTATATTATTAATCGGTTTTTTAAGCCATTTTTAAATATTAAAATATTAGGTTTTTTTTAATTTTTAAATTAGGCGTTAACGGGAATTAATTTAATTTTAAAACGATTAAAATATTATATATTATGTAACGTTTAAAGATATTAAAGTAAATATTTTTTATTTTTTATAACAATTTTAACGAATTCTTATTAATTAATATAAAATATTCGGAATTATATTTATTAACTTGGTTAACGGATTAATTACCAGTCGGTATATACGATAATAAATCGAAGGCGAAAATTTTTAAGCAGTTATAAATACGTAATTTAATATAATCGTTATATTTTAAACCGAAATTAAAAAGTTACCGTTTTATCCTATATTCGTTAAAATATTTCGCGCCAGAATTACGCATCCTTTTATATTATTATTTACCAAAAATTTTCGGTATATTATTAATTTACTTATTTAAATTTTTAAAGTATTTAATATTATTCCGTACGAATTATATAAACGTGAATATCGAATATTAAAATAGCCCGATTAATATAATATATATTTATTCTTTAAATATTAATCGATTTCCGAATTTTATAAAAAATCTTATAGTAATTATATCGGATTTATCGAAAATTATAATTATATTTTCCGGAATAATTAATTCGAAAATTTTAAGGCGAATTATAAACGGTTACCAGAAAAAAAATATTCGTAATAATACTTACCTAATTATAAAAATATTCGATAAAAATTAATTTCGAAATAAAGTTAAAAAGTATATTTAAAAGTTTTAATACCGAACGAATATAATTAAACGTATTAATTATAAATAAGATATAATAAATATTATATAAAATAATAATAAATAAAATAATAATAAAATAAAATAAAGTTTTTATATTTTAATTTCTCGTAATTAATTACGTTAATTTTTTTCGCTTTTTTAATTTGCTTATTTTCGAAATATTAGTATTGTTTATAATTACATAATTTTTAAATCGATTATTAAATATTTATATTATAATATTTATTGTTATAAATTTCAAAGCTTTAAATTATTAATCTTTTAATAATTTACTATTAATAATATTTAAAATATTTAACGTTTTATCGTTCAGTTAATTAATAAAGGTTTTCGTTTAATTATTTTTTTATAAATTATTTAACTTTTAATATCTTTTTTCGTTTTTTATAAATCATTTTAATTTATTAATAAGAAAAACTTTTTATAATTTCGTTTTATTAATTTCTTTTAAATAATAAATACTTAAATTAATAATATTAATTAAATACAAGCTGATTTAACGATATTTAAATTTTATATCCTTAAATATATTTATATTTCGGGATATATCGTATAATAATACCAAGTTATTTATTTTTAAAAATTTATTTTTTATTCTATTTCTATTGTTTTAATTTATAAATTTAATAACTTCATAACGTTAATTAATAATAATTTTAATAATTTTAATTACGTTTTTAACTTTTTTTTAAAAAGTTAAATCCTTTAAATAATTTAATTTTTTAAAAATATTAAAACTTTATATTATAATTTTCTATATCGGCAAAATTATTTCGATCTGTAAAAACGTTTTTTATCCGTATAATAATTTATACGGATTTAAATTATAATTTTTATAATAATATTATCGGCAAAAACTATTTTAGGTAAGTTTTATTTTTATTTTTTACCGGTATTATTTATTACTTTATTAAATTTTTAACGATCGGAACGTATCCTTTTTTAACCAGGCCTTATCGTGATATAACATACGTAATTCCGACCTTTCGTTAAATCCCGAATATATTATAAACTTTAATTATTTCGTCTTTATTTTTAAAGTTATTATTTATTTTAATTTTAATTAAAACACCGTATCGGTAAAAAATATATTTATCTAAAAACTTTTTAATCGTTATTAACGTAATAAAACGTAAAGCTTTAACTTTTAAATAATCCAATAATGTGAACCTTGTTTTGACCGTAATCTTATAACCGTTATCGTTAGGTATAAATTAAATGTTAATTATTTAAATAACAATTATATTAATAAATTACGAAAAATTGTAACATTTTTCGAACCGTCGATTAATTGCCTTTTAACATTTTATATATGCCCGTATTACTTTCCGAATATAGCTAAATATTTTGCGTTAATAATAAGAAATTATTATATAATAATAAATCGAATTTTTTTTTATAATTATAATTCTTATAATATTACTTAATTACAACAAGTTATTTTCGTTTAATGTTAATAATTTTATAATTACTGTATTGGTTATTTATTTTATGTTATAAAATACCGTTTTAAATAAAATAATTTAACGTTTTGGTTTTAAAAATAACTTTTTTTTATTAAAGCTGTATATAACCGATTAAAAAGATTTAATATCGTAAAAAACCTAATATACTTTTACAATTTTTTAAACTAATTCCTAATAAAAAATCTTTATTTATTTATTTTAGTAAAAGTTAAAGTTATACCGGTTAAAATAAAATTAAACCGAATAACGTTTAATTAAATATTAATAAAATTATCGACTTTTTTCCATTAATCGTTTAACGTATTAAAAGTTTTAAATAATTTTCGAAATAAATTATCGGCGATTAAATTCTTTTTATTAAAAATATATTTCATTTCAAAATTAAATATTTTTATTTAAACGATTTAATAAATAAATATAACTTTAAATAAAAAGTTTAAAAAATTATTAATTTAAATTATTAATATTTTAACGTCGGTTTTTAATATAAATTAAATTTTATAAATATAATTTTAAAAACTTTTTAAAACTTTAAAAATAATTTAATATCTTAATTTGCCAGTATTATAATTTAATTTAACGCTTTTTTAGATATTATTTTTAAATTGCGTAAAATATTTAATACTATTAATTATTTAACTAAAAATATTTTTAAAACGGGTTTCATTTACGTTTATTTTTATAATAATTTTACCTTTAGTAAAATTATAATCCAAAATAATTAAAATCGAAGTAATAATAATTACTTTTTTTTATATTTTTTATAATATAATTTTAATTAAGTTTTTAAATAAAAGGTTAATTTTTCCGGAACAAACGTATAAAAAGTTCGATTTTAATAACGAAATATATAATAAAAATCCGGTAATAAATAACGATATTTAAGAAAGTTTTAATTTCCGAAACGTTTTTAAATAACGGAATTTTTAAGGTCTTTTTTACTATAATTATATCCGGTTATTATTTATTCGTTTTATAAAAGAATTTAATTAAAATAATTATTTTTTATTATTATTAAAAAAGTTTTATATTAATTAATATGTTAATAAGTTTGTAGTTAATAAGGATTTTATTTATATTAACAATATGCTTATATATAAATTGCCGAATTCCGGAAAAGATTTTTTCGTTATTATATTTTATCTTTAGGCCTTTAATACCGACGTCGTCGATAAATAGCCGGGTAATATCGGGTACCAGATCGTTAAAAATCTTTTTTATTATGCGGCAAAAATAAACCATAAAATTAGTAAATTTTATAAATATATTAGTATATTTAAAAAATCCTAAAAATATTATAAAAGTAATAAAACCTTTGCTGGTAGAGGTTAATATAACTTAATTATAACCGGAAAAAAAGTTTATTAAGGTAACTAGCAAATATATAATAAAGTCAGTAAAAATTTATTACAATTTTCTAGCATAAAGGCATTTTATAAAATAATAACGTTTAATTTAATCGTAAAATTAATTAATTATAAGTTACCGTCTTCCTTTTCGATAAGGAATTATATATTTTTATATACGGCGTAAAACTATTCGAATATTTTTTATTGGATACGTATTTATAATATATCGATTAATTTAATCTTAAAGTTAATAAATATTATTATATTTTTAATTTATTACATTTTATAAAAAATTGTTCACATTTCAGAGTCTAGTATAATATTCGATTTAAATTTGCTATAATTTTATTAATTTTAATTTAGGGTAATTTTTTAAAAATTCTTTTTTTAAATAAGGCCTTTTTAATACGGTTAAATTTGTTATTAAGTTGATTAAAAATAGCTTTAACCTTTTCCTTAATAAGTTAAGTACTTTATAGCATGGTAATAAACCTAAAAAATAAAGTAATTAATAATGTATTAAGTTTATCAAGTTTTCTTTTATTTTAATTAATAAATTTTTAAACCTTTTTAGGCTTTTTAACTTTTTAATCCGGGTTTTCGGATGGTATTAATCCGTTTGGTAGCATATTATCGACTAGGATTATTTTTTTTATTTCGGCTTATATATTGTGTTGATTTATACGATCCGATTATTATTAATCTTTTATTATATTTTGTTTTATAATATTTTATATAAGGCATATATAAGGTTTTTTTAATTAAATTAATTTAGGATAATATTTCCGGGTTTGAATTTATTAGTTATAACTTTTTAAATTATTTTAGGATTTTAATTAATATATATATTATTAATCGAAAAAACGTAAAGGTTTATAATATATTTATTTATATTTTTGCTTATAAGCTTATTTTCGTTAATAAAACGGCTTATTATTTTACCGGCTGCTTTTTCTAAACTTTTTATTAATACGGATATGACGCGTAATTTTTTTAATAAAAATTAAAAAAATAATAATTTTCAACGGGCCAAATTTTAGGGTTTTTTTTATTACGTCCGGGTTTATATTTAACGTTATTTTTGATTTAATATTAAATTAAGTTTTAGTATTAATGATTACGTAACGTAATAATTATTAACGATAAATAAAGAAATAATAATTAACCGGTTAATTAATTAAATAAATATTTTAAAAATATTTTCGAACGAATCTTGTTTTAAAAGTTAAAGTTTATAAACGATACGTATATTTATCGTATAATTAATTTATATCACTTAATATACAACGTAACGATAACGTTAAACTTAACTGCGGTATCGATAATTTTATGAATTAAAATTTTACTACTTTTATAGTTCATTTTAATTATTAATTTAAATAACGGGATAATATATTTAATCAAGTTACATTATTAAACTGATAAAACTTTAATTTCTTTTTAATTTTTTTGCTTTATAATTAATATTTATAATAAAAATTTTAATTTTCGTACTTTCACTTTGGTTATTTTAATTGTTTCCGTATTTTTATAATTAAATACCTTTAAAATTATAATAGCAATAAAGATTTTAAAAGTTTTTCCGGAAATCGGGCAAACTTTAATTAATTCGAATTAAATAATTTTAAACTTTTTTTTAACTTTTTTCAAATCTTTTTTTTAAAAAATTTAATTATATATTTATCGATTAAATTTTATAAATAAAATTATTATGCGTTTAAATAATATTAGTTATTTAAAAAATATTAATATTTATTCGAAAAATGTTATTTATTTAAACGTTAATTTCCATATTATAAAATATAAGTTTTTTAAAATTTAAATTATTATTATGAATTTTATATTTAATTTCATATTTTTTTATATTTTTAAATTTTTCTTCTTTTTTTAAATCTTTTAATTATTATAACGTTAACAAATACTGCTAATTAATTAAAGTTCTCGCTTTTTAAAGCTTGAATTTCCTTTAAATAACGGATATTTTTGTTTTTAACGGAATCATTTTATAATTATTTACGTAAAGGTATTTTTTTTAAAAACGGGTTTTTTATAATTAACGAAATAAGTTATATTAATTTCGGTTACCTTAATTTAATTAATATCGGGTTTTTATCGGTTTCATTATAAAATTATAATATATTTTTAAAATTTAATTAAATTCATAATATCTAAATTGGAATTAATTAATTAATTATTAACGTTCCGGAAAATGTCGTTTTGCCAATTAAAATACCGTATTTTTTCCTTAAATCGAGTAAAAAAAGGTTAATAAATTATAAATTTATTTTCAAATTTTCTTCTAAATTAAAATTTATTATTTAATTATTTAACTTTTTAAAACTTAAAGAAGTTAAATTATATTTACAATAACCTTATCCTTTAAAGTTTTAAAGAAAATGGTATAATCGTTATCGGCAAATAAAATTAATTTTATAATTTTTATATTAATAAATAAGTAACATTTTTATATATTATATCCAGGTTTTTAGTAAAATTAATAAATACTTTAATTAAAATTATTAAAACGTTTATTACGATTTTAATAATTATTTTAATAACTTTTCCGATTCCGGTATTTATTTTATTTATAATAAAAATTTAATTAATTAAATTCATTAAATTAAAAACTAATAATATTAATTAATAAGTCGGTATTATAATTATATATCTAAGGTACTTTTTATCCTCGCGGAACGTAATACTGTAATATCCGGACGGCTTTTTGGTTTTTTTAAAAAAAAAAATTAAAAATTTTAAATTTATCGAGTTTAATTAATTTTTATTTCTTATAACGCGATCGTAATTTCCGATACCTAAATAATCCGGTTCGATAATAACTGTTATAAGCGGAAGCTTTTTTATCGTTATTATTTAAATTATTAAGCCGAATAAAATTAATTCTTATTTTTTTATTCGATATCGAAACGGACGTTGTTGTATTATCGTTTATGTTTTTTATATTTAAAAAGTATTACTTTATTTATAACCTAATTTTTAATTAATATAAAAATATTATTATATGTTATTACGTATAAGTTTTTAAATTATATATCTGAATTATTAATAATTCCTTTAAAATAACCAATTAATAACTTTTTTAATAAACTTTTAATATATTTATTTTTATTAATTAATTATTTTTTTACTTGAGTCTTTTTAAAACGTTTTTTATTTTAACGGCATACTTTAAATAATAATTATAAACCTGATTAAACTTTATCCGTTAAAATTATTTTATTAAAATCTTTAATTAATTTTTAATAATCCAAATTTATTTTAAATTTTATAAAATAAAAATTTTTAAGACGATTTTAATTATATTATCTTATTTAGTTATTTTATTAATAATTATTTTAATTCGGTTTTTTATATTAATATTATCGGTTTAAAATAATAATTTAAACAGTATCTTAAATTCCGTAAATTTATATTTTTTATATAATTTAATAAATCTTTTAACCTAATTAATAATTCCGATTTTTAAAAAATAAAAGTTCGGATAAATTAACTGATTTAAAAAAGTTATAAAAATCGAAAACCTATTTATAATAAATATAAAGAAACCGTATTCGGGTTAATCGGTTTATCCGAAAAATATAACGTCCGATATAAATATTATAGATTTTATAAATAATTCTAAAAAATTTTAAGTTAATATAATTTTTCGTTTTAATGGTATATTAATAACGATTTTAAAAAGTATTGAAATAATTATATTTTTAATTAATTTTAAAAATTTAATCGAATTATTATTATTTTAAAATTTCACTTTATTAAGCTTATTATCGTAAAAGTTCTTTATTAATCGTTATTAAATAATCGAATTTAAAATAATGTTTTAATTTTTCGTAAAATTAAAAATATTTAATATTAAAAATATTCCGTATTATAATTAAACCTAAAAAATAATTTTAAAAAGTTTTAATAAACTTTTAAAACATTCATTAATTTTTTTTAAATTAATTAATATTATAAATTTTTAAATTATTTAAATTATAAAATATTATTTTAACGCAGGTATATTTAAATATAAAATAAATAATTATCTATAATAATTATTTTAAATATATTTTCTTTTTTATTAAATTTAAAAAATAAAAAACTTTTTTCATTAATTATTTAAAAAATCTTTACTTTAATTAATATTACGTTATTGATTATTTAACCGAACTTTCTTTAACTTATTAATTAGTATTTTTATTATTAATTTAAATATTATAATATTTAAATTTAATAAAAAAAAATTCTAAATAATATTATTTAATAATAATTATATAAAATATTGCTCGATTGATATTAAAAAGGTTTAAAATATATTTCGTAACGTTTTTTTTTAATTATTATATTATATTAAAAAAAGTTATTCCTTTTTTGATACTTTTTTTTCGAATATAAAATAAATAACTTTATAACCTTATTCCTTTTTTTATTTATATTTGCTATTTTATTTATATCGTTAATTTTATCGTTATTATATTTATTTTTATTCAACCAAATTTTAATAATTACGTTATTAACGACATAATTTTAACTTTTTTAATTTTTATTAATTAAATTTTTTAATTTATTTTATTACGGAATTTTTTTTTAATACGTATAATATTTTAAATTATATAATCGGTTTAAAATTTAGGTAATTAGGTCAAATTCCGATACCGGTTGCCGTTCGTATTTATACTTTTTTACCGTTTTCCGAATAAAGTTATATCTTTAAATAAGATATCGTATTTAAATAATTTAATAGCTTTTTTATTAATTGGAAAAAATTGTATCGTTATCATAATTATTAAATATTTTCCGCAAGTCGTTATCAGGTTTATATAATCGTAATTATAATCGTAATCGTAATCGTAATCGCGTTTTTGATTAGGATTTTATTCCTTCCGTTTTATAATCGGAGATCGAAAGTTGCCTCGGCAGTTAACTACAGCCAGTTTCCTTTTTTTAGCAGCCAGATAAATTAGGACGGGAAGATTCGGTCCTGGTCAGTGCTTAATTAAAAAGCGTGTCACGAGTAAGCCCAGGATTTAAAAGATAATAAAGGTAACGCAACTATATTCTGGTATTAAGGCCAGTTTAAAAAGCAAAATTATAAATAATAAGTAATAATGTTCTAAGGGTTACGCCAAGCGAAAAGAACCGCTAGAAATACATAGGGAGTGCTGATTAACCGATTAATCAGGCCATGTGTCCGACCCTGCGCCCTGCTCCATTTCAATATTAATTTCGAAAAAGTGAATTAATAACGTTATTACGTTAAAATGGTTAAAGTTTATCTTTTTTTTAAAATAAGTTACGTTGTAATTATAAATAACCATTATTAATTTTAAATAGTTATGTAATATATATATCCTTTTTTGATATAAAAATATATAAAAAATAAAGTTATTTCTCTATATTTGCTACCTCATTTAAAATTAATTTTAAATTGTTTAACGTTATTTCTTTTTCCGTTTTTAAGTAAAAATATTATAAGGCCTTATATAAAGCCGGCGGAATTTTCGGAACTGGTTTTTAATATAAACCCCGTATGCTAAAAATATATCGTAAAGTTATAAAAATCGTCTTTATTAATAAAAATATTAAAGCCGGATAACGTTATACCGGTATATTTTTTTTAAATTCGAAACGATATTAAAAAATTCCGAAATAATATCTTAGCCGATTTTTAAATTAAAAATATTACCGCAAAAGGTAAGTATAACCCGTAACGAAGTTATTTATATTTTTATAAGCTTAAAAAATTACGGAAAAGTATACGAATAACTGTACGTAATTATACAAAAACGTTTTGCGATATATAAGGTATAATAACTAAAGCGGGTAAAGGATCTAACGATTTTAATATTAAAAATATTACGTTCCGTTACGAAAATGGTAACCTGCAAGCGATTTTCGAAAAATACGAATATTTTAAACGTTAATCTGTTACTAAATAACCTAATAAAACTTTAACGAATTTAGCAGATATTAAAACGGCAAAAAATAAAATTATTAAACGTTTAAAACTTATGAAAGTTAACGATTAAGTCGTAATTAATAGTTATATTAAAGCATAGCCTATTAAAAAACGGCAACGTAATTTTAAATAGTTTAGATAGCTTTATTTGTCAGATATAGAAGACATCAGTTATATGTTGTATTGCATAACTAGTTGCAAGTGCTCTAGAGCGCGCCCCGCACTTTAATGTAGTTTAGTCACGTGATCTATATGGTCCGATTAGAGGGAGCCTTTCCGTATATAGGGTGCTAACGCATCTCCTGCTAGCTAACATACCCCCTTAACGTTTTAACGTAATTACGGCGTTAACTATTACATTTTATCATTTTTTAAAACCGTAATTATTTATCCCACCTTTTTTCCGGCTATTAAGTTCTTTTAAAAAGCTAATTTTTTTACAAAAAATTATTTTTAAATTGTTCCTTTACCGATTAAAGGCTTTCGTAATATGTATTAATTTTAATTACTTTTTAGCACGTTTACAAAGTTCGTATAATAAGGCTTTTATTAATTTATTAACTAGAATATTATCCTTAAATGTATAATTTACTATAATTATATCTTTTTATATAATATTTCCAAATTATTAATTATATATATTTATATACTGTAACTTTATTTATAAAAAAGCGACGTTAACGGTAACAAACCGTATAATGTTTTAATTATTATATTATATATTTAAAAGCTGTATATTTAAATTAATTTTTAATTTTTTAATTAATTAAAAATGTCGACAATTGGTGCTTTCAGGTGCTAGCGGCTGGTGGGCTTTGTTCAGGCTAGGCAGCAGAATGCTGCCTGGGACAGCCTTTGTCCACTGATGATTCTTTGTTACCTAATCGTATATGTCAGGGCGATTGCCCACGGACTAGATTTGTTCTTTCCTAAAACTTAAAGAACTAACCTAGAGCAATTACGCTAGATTCCTGCATTCGATCACTGTAACTGCTGATATGGTAGCATCCTTTGATTAATTGGTAACCGTAATACGTTATATAAAGTGGTTAATTACAAATTAAAAACTAAATTAACAAAAAAAAGTACGAAATTTAAAAAAGGGTTATTTAATTAACAATTTAAAAAAGAATCAAGTAAGAATTAACGATAATAAAAAAACGTAAAACTTTTAAAAAACTCTTTGCTAAATAAATTAATAATTTATCCGATAACGGCTGCGTTTTTAAAGAACGGAAATATATAAATAACGATAACCCTTTCCTTTTTCCTTATTCCGGATTTTTATATAATTAAAAGGTTTTTTAAAATAAAAAATTTTATAATAAAAAAAAGCGGGCAGAAAAATAAAAGGTATCTTTAATAAAAAGTAACTTATTGTTTTAATAATAAAAGTTAAAGGTAAATTTAAACAAGTTTAAAACATTTATTTAAAAATAATATAATAAAGCAGATTTAAATAAGCTTTATAAGTTCTTAAATATTAATATAAATAAGATTAAATAAAACGTTAAAATACGAAAAAATAAATATTAATAAGTTAAGAATAAAGTCAAAATTATAAAACTTTAAAAATAACAAATTAACGAAATAATATTACGATTAAATAATATAATAATAAAGTTTTTAAATATATTCGGAAATAAAACGACGTAAAATTTTAAAAGCTTATGTAACATAAATACGTAACCGAACGTATCGTAAAGCGTTCCGTTTAAAATTAAGATAAATAACTTTAAGAAAATATTTATCGTATTAAAAAACGATATGGAAAAAATTAACCCTTTAAAAAAACCAAAAAAAAACCTCGGAAATGGTTTATTAAAAAACCCGACCCCTCGAAAAAAAAAAGTAAAAAAGTAAAATTATCGTTTAAAGGAAAGGAAATAGCATGCAAAAACCTTGATAATTTAGATAATTTCTTATTTTTATCCTTTTTTCGGACTTTTTTAAGGGTTTTCGGAAAAGAAAACCCGTTATAATTTTTTCAATAACTTATCCAGCTTTAATAGGTCAGATAGTTTTAATAAGTTAGGTATCCGTTTAAAGGAACGAGAAAAGATTTCAAAAAATTTAAGAACGATTCGAAATTTTATTAAAAACGTTTCGACTTTTCCTTAAATAAAAAGAATTACTTATTAAGTTAAGTTAATAAAGAGCTATAAAGTAATACTTTTAACTTTATACGAAAAGAGATTAGTTATAAAAACGGTATAAAATTAAAGTAAATTGATTAGTTACGTTTGGCAAAGATTATGATTAAAACCTGCAAAAAAGCGGGTTTTAAATTAATTTTAGGTATTAAAAAGGGAATAAAAATATTAAGAACTTTTCGGAAAACCTATATAATAATAAGTAAAGCTCGGGAAAGGTTTTTTAAAAAGAATTAAGCAAGATTATATATAATAAAGAAAATCTTATGCAATTTATTACCAAGTTCTAAAAGTTTTTGCGAAAAATAAAGGGTTATAACATAAAGCTTAAGATCAAGGAATATTTTACGATGTTTTTTATTGCTATAAAGAACCGTGCTAGCAGCTGGTACAAGACGATGCAATTAATGTTTAAATAAACGGATTTTTTTTTAATAATTAATTAATAATTTTAATAGCAAGATTTATAACCGAATTAATAAAAAGAAAAATAATAAACGGTTTTATAACGTTTAAAGGAATAAAGGTAAAAGAAATAATAATAATTCTAGAAATAACAAATCCGTATAGAATAAAAACGGAAAGCTATTTTGCTTTAATTATGGCAAATACGGATATTTAACAAAAAATTACTTTAAATTATAAAAAGAAAAAAACGGGGAAAAAAAAGAAAGGAAAACGGGGTTAACGTTAAAGGAATAATAATAACCAAAGTAATAGCTTTCGTAATACCTGCGGCAATATTTGCGGTAGTAAACCGGATAAAAAGTAATTTATTCCTAAAGATTTAGGAAATTTATACTGTTTTAATGAAGAAATATTTAGCGCTTATATTAATAAATAATAGCTTTAAAACCTTATATAATAATACGATAACAAATTTAAAAGTTAGTTATAATAACTGATATTATTAAAACTATAACACTTAAATACCTTAGAGTAGAAGCTTTAATAACCGATTATCTTAGAGCTTTAGTAATCGAAAGCCTTAAAGCGACCGTTATAAATAACGCTGGGAAGACGTTTTAAAAGGTAGTTATAATAGTTAAATACCTTAAAGTTATAATAATTAAAAGCTTTAAAGCAGTTATTATAAGTAATGTTATGTTATTATATGTTTATTTATTTATAAGCGATAATAAAAATAAGTTATTTTAAGATTTAAAAGCAAACATTAATATTATAAATAATATAAAAAATTTTGAAACAAATTCGGTTTTAAATATTAAAAATAAGAGAATTTATATCATAACAGGTAAAGGATTTATTATTATTACTACCGTTAGGATGATAAAATGGCCCTTAAAAGGTTACCGTAAAAAAATGACGAAATTATCATGAAATATACGTTATATATTAACGATTTCCTTTTAAGAATTTTTTTTTAAAATATATTATGAACAGAGAGGTTACTTAAATAAAAATACCTTAATAAACCTTAACGGGTTCCAGTTAATAATAATTAACGTACCCCAAAAAGGCTTCTTTTTATAACTTTATAAAAAACCAGAACCTATTATTAAAACCCCGGAATCGACGAACGATAAATATTATTAATAAGGATACGTATTGGGGAAGGTATTTGGTAAAGGTAATAACGGTAACCTAAAAAAGGTATTCGTTAACGTTTTTAAGGATAAAAAAATATTCTTTAATATTACCGTCTTTATTGCCTTAATATAAAATAATTAATTTAGACCATTAAAAAGTTTACGGGAATAAATCTAGACCTTGACGAAAAAAAAAAACGATACTTTATATACCATACAACGAAAGAAAATACGGAAGTTTTTATTCACAAATTCCTAACGACAAGAGCAATATATAAAAAAAATTATTTAATATAATATAAATTTAATTAAAACCGTCAATATTAAAAATATTAATTATTTCGATTTTATTATAAAAGATTTTTTACGTTATAAAATTTTTTATTTATTTAAAACTAAAAATAAAATATAATATAACTTATACGTTTATATTATACGGATAACCAAATGTTTAAAAATAATCTTTTTTAACGTAAAAGGTTAAAAAAATAAAATAAAGACTTAACGCCTAAATAACAATAAAAAGTTCGATATATCGATTATCGAAAAGTTTTGCGTAATTAAAGGTATTAAATTAAAAATTTTTATCTGTTATAACTAATACTAAAACGGAATTACGGAAAACGGTATTTAATTTTTATAAAAGGAAGTTAATATGATTTTAATTTAAATAAAAATTTTAATGTATTTTTAAAACTTAATAAAAATTAAAAAGCATATAATTAATAAAATTAAATAATTTACGGTAAAAGAACAATGATAATTAAATATTATAAAAACATATTCGAATTTAATAAATTATATAAATTTAATAATAATTACTTTGAAATTTTCAATAATAAATATATAATCCTGATTAATTAAAATTATAAAATTAAATTGAAAAAATTAATGATCCGTAAAAGAAAAAATATATTATTAAGTTATTAAAAGATGTATAATGATAAGGTATAGTTATTAAAGGGCGGTAAATTATTATAATATTATATATTGTAGTTTACGAAAATCCGAAAAAGTTAAAAAAGCCGTCCGACCTCAAAGATATTATTTAATCGTTTTTATAGCCCATATAAAAACGTTTAAAATACCGTTAAAAACAAAAAGGTATCGGAATAAAAAATAAGGACGATAACATCGTTTCGAAGGATGATACGGACTATGAAATTAAGCAAGTTAAGCGTAAAAAGGGACGCCCGAAAAAAATAATCCCCAAGTTTTATACCTTGGAAGCCCTAGATGAAACTTTTAAGCTAATACACAAATTAAAGCTAGCTTTGACCTAAAAAGGTAAAAAGGGCGATAGGGGCCTATATACCTTTTATTTTAACTTATTGATAAATAACAACGATAATAACTTTTTTAAAGGTTACAAAAACGCTAATTAAATTATTCGAAATATTTATAAATATTAACAAATAGCTAATATATTAAAAAATTAATACGATAATATTTTTAAGGATTTAAAAAATTTTAAGCTGGATAAATCTTTTACTATATATAGGTTATTTACAGTAATAAACAATAGCTCTTTCTTAAAAAAATTTATAAAAAGTTTAAAACGAAAAATATAATTTAAAGCAATCTTTATAAAAATTAAGAAAAGCTTTTCGCGTAAAACCTTTAAATTTATACCCTTTAACGAAAAAGCTTATAAATACCTTATTAATACTAAATAAATATAAGATACATATTTATAAAAAAGAATTTATATAACGAAAAGGAATTAATGATAATAAAACCGAAATAAATATAATAAAAATTATATATTAAAAAGACTTGATAACCCTGG
The DNA here is from genome assembly GCA_004155915.1 of Monosporascus sp. CRB-9-2. Taxonomy (NCBI): domain Eukaryota; kingdom Fungi; phylum Ascomycota; class Sordariomycetes; order Xylariales; genus Monosporascus; species Monosporascus sp. CRB-9-2. The sequence goes on along the minus strand of QJOA01000192.1, from coordinate 82,268 downwards.
CTATTTATTTGAACTAATATATATTCCAAATTATTTTTATCGTTATGTAGCTAAATAATAAATAAATAAAATATATATACTGTTTTTGTTTTAAGAAGGTTATTAAATTAATAAAACCTTTATATAGCTTAACATAGGCCGGAGTTATTTAGCAGGAAAGAAATAAAAAAATATTTACGAAATTAAAACTTTATTTATTAATTTGAAATAACACAATTTATTATAACCTCAAAATAAAATATATTATCGCCTTATACGTTAATAATTTTCTACTTTTCGAAGTTAATAAATAATAACTTAAAAACGTTATTAAAAGAATCTCGTAAAACGTACTTATTAAAAGTTCAAAAACGGTAAATTAATTCTTAAATATATAAATTATCCGTTTTTTACTAATTAATAACGTTAAGTTAAATTGATAATAATATATTAAAAAGTTATTAAAGTTGATTAAACTAAATAAAATACGAAAAGAATTTATATTATTCGTTAAAAATTATTTAAAATACGTTATTAAATACGAAAATAAAATTAAAAAAAATATATATTCGAATATACGAACTTGATAAAAAAGATTTAACTTTTTAAATTATATTAATAAACCGGATAGAACGTTTATAACTTTAATTTAAACTAAGTTTATAAATAACTTATTACTTAAATATTAAAAATATAGCAAAAAATTATTACGTTATTTAAACCGTACGGTAAATTTATTTTTTTGATACAAAAAGTTAAAACGAAACCATCCGTATTAAAAATATAATAACTTAAAGTTATTCGGAATAATAAATATAAACTTTACGAATAATTAAAAATTAACAGAATTTATGATAAAATACGTATTTTTATAGTTAAAACGCCCATATTTTAGATTTTAAAGTTATAAAGCGTTATTATAAAATATATTATAAAAGCAAAACATATAAATATAAAAATAATTATAATAAAAATAATAAAAATTAAAAACTTTTTGACAAAATTATGGTTTAGATTTAAAAGCCTTATTTTCATTTTAAAAAATAATAAAAAATACTTAAATAAAAAAAAAGAATGTTACGAAGCAAACGTTATATTAAAATTAAATATTATTACGTACGACAGAAAATATAAGCAGGAAATATTAGTTTTTAATACGCAAAAAGCAAAGATAATCCTGCCGACGGGCTTGTAAAGCTACTTAACAAAACGGATTTTAAACACTTCGTACGGGACCTAAAACTTAAGAAAATATTTAAAAAATCGAAAAATATTTGAGATTTGGTTAAAGCGATTTTGGGGGGGTTTTTTTTTTCGAACTTTCCAGCTATAATTACCTAACGCAAAAGGGTGTATCGGCAATTAGTACTTTTAGGTGCTAACGGCTGGTAGGCTTTGTTCAGGCTAGGCAGCAGAATGCTACCTGGGACAGCCTTTATCCACTGATAATCCTTTATCACCTAATCGTATATGTAAAGGCGATTGCCCACGGACTAGATTTGTCTTTTCCTAGTACTCAGAGAACCAACCTAGAGCAATTACGCCAGATTCCTGCTTTCGATCACTGTGACTGCTGACAAAAAATTAAATAAAGCTTGTTTTATAATTTGTATAAAAATAATAATTCCGTTTTAGTTTTAAAATAATTATTATAATTTATTTATTCGTTTATTATTTTATTATTTTTTAAATAACTTTATAACGTAAATTTAAAAACTTTTCGATCGTTTATATTACTTGCAAAAAAGCCGTTACTTTAGTTATTTCACGAACTTTCACCCCCAATCCATAAAGTTAACGTTTTAATATCGATTAGGTATAAAATAATTTAATTAATAACTTTATAATATACGTTATTACAGTTTAAATTAAATCTGGTAAATTAAAATACCGTAAAAGCTATATTAGGTTACGTATTAATTATTACGTATAAAATAAAACTGATTTTTTCCTGATATTTATTAACGAAACCTAAATAAATTAAATTAAAATTCGGTAATAATCTAATGCTCGTTATTAACATATTTAAAGAATTAATTATATTCTTTTGCAAAATTAAATTAATTAATTTATTTATAAAATTGAATTAAAATAAGCAATTTTTTAACTTTAATTTTAATTATTTTGATACTAAAAAATTATTATAAATCCCTATTTTTTTATAGAAATACATCATTTTTATATTTATTAAATTAATTAATTAATAAAACTTTAATTTTCCTTCCGGTAAACTATAATAATATTATTTATAAAAAATAAATATTTTTTAACAAATAAAATAATAATGTTTATAAAAAATAAGGTTAAATTTTAATATTTTAAATATTTTAATATATATTTTTTATTATAATAAAAATAAATTTCTTAATTTACATAATACCTTTTTAATCAACAGAATTTTGTAACGTTATACGTAATTTAAAAGCATTTTATAAATATTTAATAAAGTAAATTTGCGTTAACGAAGGTGTTTGTAACGTTATATTGCTTAAAATTTAAAGCGAATTTAGCCGTAATAACGATAAAACTTCAAAATAACTTTTTAATTAAAATAAATATATATATATTATTATAAACGTTTTTAAAATATTAATTACTTTTTATAATATAATGCGCTTTATATTTGTATAACCAATTATATTTATTAAATTTATAAATATATATTTATATATACCTTAAAATCTATTTCTTTTTAGCAAAAAATTAATCAATTATTTTTTAAAATTATACTTTTTTATAAGTTTATAAATACACCTTTTTAACTTTACGAAATAAATTCCTTAACGGATATATATTTAACTTTTGATGGCTTTACGGCAGTAACGGCATGTTATATCTATGCCCCTAATTTTCCGATTTAAGGATTTTATATATTTTCGTCTTTAAACTTTTCCGATTAAAGTAACGCATATTTCGAATAATTATTTTCCTTAAATTTCCGTAACTTACCGGCCGGTTACTAAATAAATTTATAAAATAAATTAATTATTTAATATTAAATATAACTTTTCAAATTTTATAATCATTTTTAATAATACCTTTATAATAGCAATTTACGGAAAATTTACGTTTTTAATCCGTAAAATATTTTCGCTTTTTATTATTATTTTAAGTTAAATAATTATAATAATTATTAATATAAATATTAATAAAGGTAACGGTTCAAAAAACGGCAATACTTTAAATATAACGGTTATATAAAAATAATTAGTTTTATATAAAAAAGCTTATATTTTTATTAATTCGTATATTTTTTTAAATACTTATATTATTTCAATCAGGTTTTTTTGTTTAATCGAAAGCTAAATTATTCCGTCTAATGTTTTATTCATTTTTAAAGAATATATATATTCAAATAATTATAAACCTAATTAAATAATTCTACTTATTGGAATAACGTACGTAACTTATTCTCCGTAATGTAGAAAAAGTTATTTTTTAAATTTTTAATATTACTTAAAAAAAAAAACTTTTTGATTAAATTATACGTTTCGAATAATAATAACCTTACTAATTAACAAATTTTAAATTTTATAAGTATTTGTAAAGCGGTAATTAATAAAAAATTAATTTACATTTTAAAATTTAATTTTCATAATTTTTATTCTTTTTCTATAACTGTAATTATTATCGCGTAAATTATATAGCCGTATATTTATAAATAAACTTATTAAAGTTTCCGATTAAATATTATAACGTTAATATTATACGTTAAATATATATAATAAATTTTTTTTAAATTCGGCCAAAAAAGAGTGTATTTAAACTTACGGTGATATAAATATATTATTATTTTAAAAATATATATGATTAAAAAAGAAACTAATTTAACGTTATTGCGTATTAAAATCGTTTTTTTATTTATACTATTTAAACGTTTTATACCTTTAGTTTAGGTCTAAATATATAATATTAAAAATTTAAGTTTAAATTTGAAAAAAAGTAATTAAAATTTATCTTAAAGGTAATAATTTCTCAAGATTTTATTATTTTATTTAAAGATTTATAAAAAAAATCTTATTTTAACTTTGTAAAACCTTTAAAAATTATGGATATATTATAATTAATATATTTTACTTTCAATTCCTAAAATAAATATTTTAAATAAAACCTAAATATTTATCGGTCGAAAATATAACGTATTTTTATTTTTTAAGGTTTTGTTTTAAAGGTTATAAAATTAATAATAATCTTTCATTTTAATAGTGAAGTTTCTTTTTTTAGCTTCCGGCGTATTTATTTTTTAACTTTTTTTTTGTTATATACTTAATAATTGACCGTTATAACTTTTTTAAACGGATTTTCTTTATATAAAGCTATAATTAAACGATTATTTTGAGCTTTAAATATTTTAGACTTAAATATTATATCGTCCCGTTATCGGTTTGAAATAATTTTATTATATAAAAATTTAGGTTTCGTTTATAAATAATTAAAATTATATAGAAAGTTAATACGTTAATATTTTCGATAACGATTTAATTAAACTTATTTATTAACGTAATAATTATTTAATTAAATTTATTTCGTATAAAACTATTATTTTTTCGAAATTATTAAAACGATATTAAATTATATACAAAGTTTTTATAATAAGTTGCGTCGTACAAATGTAACGTTTTCGGGCCGTAACGCTTTAAAACAATATATTTATTTTTCCGTATCGTTTAATCGGAATAAAGATTTTTTGAGTATATTTTGTTATTTTAAATCGTTATTTTATAATTTAAAAATTTATTAATTACATTAAAAATATATCTCGTAAACCTTAACTTTAAAGACGTTAAATTTTTTAAAGGTTAAAACGTAACGTTTATTATATTACCTTAATTAAAAATTAAAAAATCCGTTCAAATTCGTTTTATTTTCTTTAAAAGGTAATTTAGTTTTTAAGTAATTAAACTTTTTATAATTTTTAATAAACGGTTAATTTCTTTTAAAGCTTAATCGAAAACCGTACGTTTTTGGATTAATATTATTATCGTTTAATTAAAATGGAAATTTTTTCAGGCTTTTTTAAAAAATATTTAAAAGTATTAAAATAATTTATAATAAATATTTAAGTAAGTTTTATAACGTATGCTTTATATATCCAACTTTTGGCGGTTTTGCTTATTATTATTTCAATTCGTTCGGGGACCTTTACGATTACCTCGTTTTAACTTTTTTTTAAAAGCTTTATTATATTGTTAATTAATAATATTTTTATTAACATATTTTTTTTTAATTAGGATTATTCTGATCCGAAATCTTTATAAAAACTTTTTAAAAAGCTCAAAGCGTTATTTATAATATTTTAGCTAATTATTATATGTTTATTATATTTTAATAATTTAAAAAGTTAATTTTAACCTTTAAATGATTAATTATTTCGTTTTTAAATTTTTTTTAAAAGCAGATATAAATTTAATTAATTAGATAAAATCCGCGTTATTATTATGTATAATTAATTTATCCAGATAATTAATATAATGGTTTCGAAAATTTTATAATGTTAATTTTAATTTATGATCTTTTATTATTTCGTTATTTATTTAATAAACTTTTTTCGCAACTTTCGGAACTTATTTTAATCCCTTTTTATATTTACGTTTAATATTTATAAATAATTAATTGTTATAAATTTTCCGGCTGATTATACTTTAACGTATTATTTTTCAAAATTGTTATTTAATTTTAAACAAATTTGCTTAATTAATAAGGAAATATTTTTTAGGGTTTATTTTATAAGTTTGTTATTATTTTTTCGAAAGATTTTATATTTTTAATTATAATAAAAAAGGTCGTAAAATCTTAATTATAAGCTTATTTATTTTCGATCGTTATTTCGAGATCATTTATCAAATAACCCGTCCGATTAATTTTTTCGATTTAAATATTTTTTCAGGGGATAAGTTAATTACCTACGTTATTTAACGAAATCGCTTTTTTAAATAGGAGGATATATCGGGCGGCGTAGGTTTAATAAGTTATAAATGGTTTTAATTAAAGTCGATATAATTTTATAAATTATATCTCTTAATTTTAACTTTAAATTTATTTTTAAATTTATTTTAATTCTAAAAATTATTATAAATAACTACAAACGTTCTCGGTACGGTCGCCATTATAGCTGTTAAAGTATATATATAATTGCTACTGATATACAGCTTATATCGTCTTAGGAACAGCTAATCAATAAATAATGATACGAGTTAAACGAATAAGAGTCTTAATTATCAGATATAGGGGATATCAGTGGTATGTTGTATTGCATAACCTAGTTGTAGGTGCTCTAGAGCGCGCACCGCACTGTAATGTAGTCTAGTCACGTGATGTACATGGTCCGATCATAGGGAGCCTTTCCGTATATGGGGTGCTAGCGCACCCTCTGCTAGCTGTCATTATTCTATCCAAAAAAACTTTGTTACGTTATTAAACGATTTTTGAATATGTAGGTTACTATCAATTTGTATGTGTTTTGCCTATGCATTGCTAGGGTCATGCATTAGGCGGGGTCCGAGGTTAGCTGACAGGAGCAGCCACGTAGCCTTTAGCTCCTTTATCCTTGCAATCCTAGGGCCGCAAATTAAAGCCCTTTCAAGGTCCTTTTGATCCTTTTAACTTGCCTTACTAAAATCAGGCCCCATTTTTGAGGTTGAGGCTGCGCCGCAGGCGCAGCCGTGGCTAGAGCCTTCGGCTATAGAAGTACCTGCATGGGTCAAATATATCGACTAAACCTTTTTAAGAAAATTCTCCACAAAAATAACAAAACCTCAAAAATAAGGCTTAATAAGTTAATATAAAATTCTTACCTTCATTTCCGCAAGCTTTATATAAATCATTAAAAATTATTAAAATAAACTTTTTAAATATAATTTTAATTTAACGTTATTTATTTTATAATTACGGAAAATTAATACAAAATGAAAATCTTTATTATATCATATATATAATCCTAATTAAAATAAAACTATTATTACTAACTAAGCTGGGTGGTTAAAAACCTTGTAAAAAATAAGCTATAACTATATATTCTTTTTTAATTAGCATAATAATAATATAACCCTATAAGTTAAAATAATATTATATAAAATTTAAAATTAGTTATAACAAACACGAAAACTTTTTTTTTAATTAACCAAATACGTAAAATATATTAAACGATTTAAGGTAAATATTTTAGTTTTTTAAAGGTCTAACCTTCCAAAGCAAAACGTATATCCTTATCCGATAATTTTACCGGTCTCTCGCCGATATAAATATTATTAACCTATACCCCAAAATCAAATATATAACCGATAACTTTATAAAAACTTGACGTTATTAATTTATTTATTTTATATTAAATAGTATATTTAATAAGTAAAGCCGTATATTATAAAAAAATAAGTCGATATAATATATAATTTAAGTTTTGAAAAACTTAATATATTTTTATTATTAAAATAAGCTTTAAAAAATTCTTAATTATCTAAACCTTTTTGTTAATAGCTAACTTGATTATTATCCAAATCGTATTATTAATAGGCTTAACCGAAAAATAACGGACTTCCATATTAATAATACTATATTTTACTTATATCTTAATATTTATAAATAGAAAAAACTGAGTTTTAAAATATTTGAACGTATAATTATTAAATGTTATAATTATATTATTTTCGATTTTAAATAAATATCGAATAATTAATATTGAATTATTATAAACAATTATATTTTCGAACGATAATATAACCTAATTATTATTAATAAAATATATTTATTATCGAAATAAAAAGGTTTTTAAATCAATTTTGCTTATATCCGCAACTTACTTTTTATTTTCTTTTTTTATATGCATTAATTTACGTATATTATAATGATTAATAACGTTATAGAAAAATTGCAAACTAGGATAACTTTTATAAAACCGGCAATTTATTAAGATATAACTATAAGAAGGAAATTCGGCGGTTTAATATTAACTGTTCCGAAATTAATATTATTATTTTTTTATATTTAAAAGTTAACAGGTAAATTGGACGTACGTGAAGTTTTTAATAATTAATATATTGAAATTAGGGAATATTAACCTTAAAATCTAATTCGATAATTTACGTATTATTATTAAAAATATTATTTATATTAGTATTAAAGCGAAAATTGTAAATATCCGTAATTATTTAATTAAAATTTTAATAAACCGGGAATATTCGTTAAAAGTTACAAAAAAAGCGATCAAATTCTATAATAATGAAATATTTTACGGAAACCAAGCTTATATATATAATGAATTAAAATAATTTATTAATTTTATCCGTATCGTAATATTTATAATCGTTTTTAAATTAGGTATGGATATTCCGGATATCGGCCGAATAATATAATAAAGAATTTTGAAAAGTTTTTTATTAAAGAATTTATAGTAATAATTCGATTAAACGGTTCGCGGTTATAAACGATTAAATATGATTAACTCTAAATAAGTTATAATATTTATATGATATTAAGCGTCCGATAAATATAAAACCGAGCCGTTTATTATAAAAAAGGTTAAAATAACGAAAAGAATTTAAGCCTGGTAAGCTAAAAGCTGTACTACCCTTAAAAATATAAAGGTCGTAATAAAAATTAACGTAATTAATTTAGATAATAAAAACAGGATTTGTAATTTATTACGAATAATTGTAATTAAGATAAAATAATTATCGAATTTTATTTTTATTTTTCAGTGCTTTAAAATACTATTCGTAAGTTTCGAAATAAAATAATTTTAAATTACGGGTCCGGGGGAAAATAAGGCCTTAATAATATATGTTATTTAACGGGAAATATATCTATAAAGCGATTTTAACATGTTTATAAAAAACTATAGTTATTATATTAACAAAGGACTTATATAATTCTATTCCGATTAAATTTTATTATAATTTATATCGTTTAATTTTATTTATATACCTAAACTTTTAAATCCGAAAATATTTATATAAAAATTATTAATAGTTAATTCGTTAAAAAGGGTTATTTAAAAAATAATAAAATTTTAATATGAATAATAAACGCACAAGTTATTTTTTATGTAATATTTTCCGCTTAACGATAACGGAATAAAATAAATATTTATTCTTATTAAATTTAAATAACTTTTATTCAATACGTTCCCGAATAAATTAAATAAAGTTAAAATTTTTTATTCGATTTAAAACGTAATCGAATTAATTAAGGCAATTTCTGAATATAATAAATAATAGTATTAAAATATTTTAAAAGGTTGCCTTTGATTTATATTATGTTTAATTTACGAAAAGGCTAGTTCTACCTTTTATTTTATAAAAGATATAGGCGCTCTTTTGTAAGCGGTAAAATTTATTTGATTTAAAATAACGGCGTTATATTTTTATATTTCGGATCGATTTATATAAATTATTAATTATTACCGCGTTATAAATTTCATAGATCTCAGAAAAAGTTATAAAGTTGCGGCAAATTGCGTTCAGTTTTAAATAAGATATATTATATATAGTTGTTCGATTTAAATTAACAGGTAAATTTTTAAGGGTAATCTTAATAATTTAAATATTAATTAATTATACGGTTTATACGTTTTCGTAACTTAGAATTCCGATTTCGGTTATCGTAATATTTATAATTATCCGTATTATTCGTAAGGTATTAAAGAATTTTAATTAAAAACTTTTTATTTTTTTATTGTTTATACTGTCGTCTTAGAGCCCGTTATTCTCTAATTCTTTTGATTTATTTAATGTATTTTTGTTACCGTATTTATATTCGTATAGTTCGTTTATTTTTATATCGTCGCCGGAATTTTCGGTATTGACAGAACATAATAATATGTAATTTAATATTATGGATAATATATCGAAAAATGGTGCTGAGATAACGGTTTTTGCCAAAGTTAAGAAATTAAATATTAAAAGTAAACAGGGTTTATTCGACGATAATAATAATTACGATATTAAATTAAAAATTAAGAAACGTAATTTAGTTAATTCTAATTAAAACGGATAAAAAAAACGCGTTCGGTTTTAAAGCAGAATTATAATTATAAAACGCGATAAGTATAAATATCGACGTTATATTAATTAAGGTTAATAATTTAAAAAACCGTTAAAAGATTAAATTATTTCTAGTTTTTTGGAATAGGTTTTAGTTAGGTTTTATAATGTTATATATTTGCTTAGGTCGTTATGGGTAAAATATAATAAAGGTTAAAACGTACGTTATAGCTTTTCGTATTTTTTAACGATATATTTTTAAATTTGCTAAAGTACGGAACGTTATAAATATATTTCGTTAATTTATTTAACTATTTGCAGAATATTAATATTATTTAAAAATCCAAAACAATATCCGCTTTATATTAATAGGTAAAATTTAATAAAGGTTAAAACGTACGTTATAACTTTCCCTAATTTTTAACGGTATATTTTTAAGTTCGTTAAAGTACGGGACTTTATAAATATATTTACCAGCTTATTTAAGTTTTCGCAAAATATTGGTGTCGTTTAAAAATCCGAAACGATATTCGTTTTATATTAAAATAGTTTTATCGCGTAAAAGAATAACTAAATAATACGATCAAAATTATTATTATATTTTTATTTATTATATTTAGTATTTTTATTATTTTTATTAACTTTGAATTTATTAAATATTACATAAAAATTAACTTATTTTAATTAAAACCAAATATAATTATTAATAAATATATAATAAATTTTTTAAGCTGAAAGAATTAACCCACTTTTATATTTCGCGTTTTAATTTATAATTTATTATAATTATTAATAAATTATTGTTTTTAATTTATAGTCGTTAAATTCTTTTTATTTTTTTTTAACTTTAAAATGCCTTAGCTTAAGTCGATTAGTTAGTCTAAGGATTTATTATATAAGTAAATAAATGATGTTAATAATTTATTTTTAACAATAGCAACGTTATTTTTTTTTTATATGTAATTATTTCGGTATTCGCTTTTTTTAAATATTAATTCGAAATATTTAGGATTCCAGTTTTATAATAAAGCCAGAACTTTTACGCTTTATAATCTTATTCCCTTAATTAAAAATTTCTTTAATTACGGTTTATTCGATTTAGTTAATTCGAAATCTTAATTAATATTTTCCCCATTTTATTATTTACTTTACCACGTTTTTTTTAAAAAAGTTTTAATAGTTTTATATTATTATAGGCGGATAATTTCCTCGGAAATTTAAAGACATTATTTATCGGCAAGTATCCAGATTTAAACCTTATTAATATCTTAACCTATAACTTTTAAAATTAAAAGTTTTAACTTAAAAAATATCTAAAGGTATAAAGTTTCTATTGTTTAATATCACGCTTTTCCTTTTTCGGCATAATTAAGGCCCCGGATAAGTTTCGGAATTTTTTGCTTTAAAATTCTATATTTATATAACGAAAATCGGACAATTTAATAATTAGCAAAGTTTTTGGTACTAATACCAAATATATTACGGTGTTTAAAAATTTAATCTTTAAATATAATTATTTGTTGGGTAATTTATTACCTATAATTACGAACTTTTTTTTAACTTAATATTATAAAAATAACATTTATATAATATATACCATATAATGTATTATAGTTTTATACTTTTAATCGGAATTACGAAACTGTTATATCTTTAATACTATTTATATTATATAAATTATTATCAATTATAAACGTTCGGAAACGTTAAACGGCCTAAATTATATAAAGTTTAAAAAAATAAATACCGGTTAAATTTATAAGATAAAAAACATCTACTTTATAAGTCCAAAAATTCATTATTGAATAATTAATATCTCTTATTTCGTTAACTTTATTATTATATTTTAATATAATTAAAAAAACGAATAAAGCTCTATACCATCTTATAATTTAGTTTAGATTTAAAAAAAAAAGGAAATTAATAATCAATAAAACATATAAAAGCGTTTTCTATTAACATTTCATAAGTTATATATATATAACTAAGGCCCTCGAACAACCATTCAAATACTACTCCGATAATATCGTTAATAAAATATAGATTCAAAAATATATAATAGTATATAAACCACGTTTTTAAGCATATCCCAATAAACTTAACTTTATTAAGGCCGTTTAATGTTAAAACTTTATCGAAAACTTATTTAATAATATTTATAAATAATTTATTAAATTAATACAAAATTTATAAGAATAATTAATATATAATTAAGATTAAATTAAAAGATTAAACATTATAATTAATATAAATCGTATCGAATAATAACTTAACGGCATTTATATTTTTATATACGCTTTAATCTTTTACTAAATTATTATATAACTTTCGAACGTAATTATCGTACTTTACTCTATTAAACGGCGGTAATACCATTTTAATAATTACGTATATTAAATACCAAAAAATAAATATTTATACATAAATAAACTAAGGATATTATAAGCTTACCGACGGTATCTTGGGCTAATTAGAACAAAAAAAAATATTAAAAAAATAAAACGTATAAAAAAAATAAGGTTTATATGCTAAATAATTCTTAAATATATATTAATAATAATATAAGATATATAAGAATCTATAATATATTAACAAATTTACGGTTTACGAACAGGTTATAGGCAAATCTAAAAATAATTAATATAATTAAAATGAAAAATTAAAATTATATAATTATAAATCTATAAAGAATTAAATATCAACCCAAATTAACATTACTTTTCTTATAATAAAACGATAACTTATTTAAGAAAAATTAATAACCGTATATAAATTACTAAATACAATTTATAAAACTCTTTTAATTAAATATAGAACGAATAAATTTATTATAATTATTTAACAAATAATTAATAATATTTATAGAAATAAAAACCTATTATTACTTTATATACATTTACATATCCTATTAGATATAATATATTAAATTAACCAATATAATATAATAATTATTATCCCGTTACCTTTTTATTTAATATTTAAAATCCTTGTTATAATATATATTTTTATATATTTTATAATATTACAAAATATAAACGATTTTAATGATTACTTAAAAAAGCCTTTTTAAATCCTGCTTATAATATACCTTAAATAAACCCGAAAATTTCTAAAGTTCCGATTAAATAAATTAAATTTGATAATAATATCGATAATAAATAGCATACCTTTAATAAATAATCTGGCCTTTATAAATAACCTGGCCTTAATAAATAACCTACTTTTAATAAATAATTTATTATTAATAAATAACATTAAAAACGGATAACAAAAACATAATCCTGAAAATAATTAAAACTATTACCAAAGTAAGCCGTAATATAATACAACTTACAGCCTCGTTTTAATTAAAGCAGCTTTATACTAATTAAATAATATTTAATTATTTTTAAATTTAAAACGTTTTTTACAAAAAATATATATTATACGTAGCCGATTTTTGAAACTAACTATATACTATAAGGCTATATTAATATAAAACAAATTAAAAAGTTATAAATACTTTACGTTTTAACGCCAAATTTAACCTACATTAATTAAAAAAAATCTTACGATTAATAATAATATTCGAATTCGGTAATATCGTAAAAAGCTTAGATTATAAATAAAACTTTTAACCGTCGAAAAATGCAACATTTATATAAACGTTAATATTAATAATACCGTTCGGGCAATTTTAACCAATAACGCTCCAAAAAATAATATATACGTTATAACGGATTATATTAACTTTACAAACTATTAAATTACTAAATAATTACAAACCGTTAATTAATTACGGCTTTTATAATTTAATTAAAAAATATATAAACCGAATACCTTATAAATAATACGAAAAAAGGTTTATAACTTTCTAAACCGGGCCGGCTAACAAGAAAATATATATTATATAACCGTTTTATAAATATTATAATCGACGAGGTCTTATAGATAATAAATATATAAACTATATATAAAAATACGGCAAAGAATATTTATATACGGTTCTAATATATAAGGCGTTATTATACGGTCCTAATAAAAATTTCTAAAAAAGTTTAAACCCGGATATTACACTTAAAACGAAAATACTTTTAAGCCCCTATAACATAAAAAAAGTTATTAATACACAGATTATAATAATATATAAAAAAACGTAAAATCGAACGAAAAAATCTTAAAAAGTACGGAAAAATGTTAATTAATAAATTGATTACAAATAAAATATATAGGTTAATACGAAATTCTATAATATATTTAATCATAAATAATACGATATTATTTATACGTTAATTTATTATAATACAAAAAAACTTATATAGCATAAATACAAATTAAAATATACAAATAACGTATAATGAATCAAAATGATATTAAATTCGGAAATTTATTAATATTAAAATTATAATAAAATCCCCGTATCGGATATAATAAAACGTAAAAATAACAAAAAGGCGAAAAATTATATTGACAGGTTATTTTTATCTAATAAATTCTTATTTTACTTATTCGACATTAACATAAACGACAACGAATAATCTTAAATAAAACTATTTACTAAATTATTTACAATTTGCACTATAAAATTATAACCTTTTTTGGCATAAAATATACTATAATTATCCAAAACCAAATTATCCTTAAAGAATTTCTTATTAAAAGCTTTTGGGGTAATTACGTTAAAACTATTTATAAATTATTCTGTATTTTTTATTATATCTAACTAATTAAATTTACATTCGTTATTATTAATAAATATAGTATCGTTAAAATTAACAAATTTAATCTTTATAACTTTACGGCTTATAATTAAAATATCTTTAAATTCTTAACCATCTTTTTTAACCCGAAATAAATAATAAGCGCCTTTAATAATTTCGGGACGAAAATTTCGAATAATATAACATTTATTTTACGAAAAAATATAACGGACATAAAGTTTATATTAATAAAAAATACGGTATCTGTTACGGCCAGCATTAATATAGCATGGTAGCTAGTTAATTAGCACTATAAACAAATATTTTAAGCTAAAGAAAAAAGAAAAGAAAGGCAAAGTTGCAACATGCGTAAAGATTTATAAATATCACCACTTTTTATATGGCAGGTGGCTAATTTATATAGCAGTTATCAGCTCTATATAATGGTTACCAGCCTTACGGTTTAATCCTAGTAGTTACCGTTATATTACCCCCTTTTAAAAACTTGTATACGATTAAAAAAAGTATATAAGTTTTTGTTAGTTATAAATACCGTTTTTTTCTTATTTATCCGGTTCCTGCTTTCGTAGCTTTATTATTATCGGAATAGTTTTCGTTAATTTTGTCGGCAATCGTTATACGTATTTATTTTTATAAACGGACCGGTAATTTAAATATTTTAAAATATTCCGTATAAAACCGTTTTATTATAATCGGGGCGTTTTTAAAATTGGTTACGAAATACCATATTTTGTTAAAATCGTAACTTTTTTATTTAATTTAATATTATAGCTTTTTATCACGGCCGTTAAATTTTAATTAGTCGATTTATTTTATTTCGAATTTTGGTTTACCGTTAACGTTTTAAATAACGGTAATATTTAAATTTATTACGATAACGGATTATTATTAATTTTACGTAATTAATCAGCGTAAAATAAGTTGATTATTTTATGACTTAATAATAAATTAAAAACGAAATTATATTTATATTTTTAAAAAGATTTTAAAGGTTTTAATTTATTATAAATTTAAACGAGTAATTGATATTTATACTATGAAGTTTTTTTTACGGAAAAAAACTTTGTCGCCGACTTTAAAATCGGTTAAATAACGTTTTTTATTAGCTTATATTTTTTAACGTTTTTACGTTTTTAATACGGCTTTTTTCGTAAACGTTTAAACGTTTTTAATTCGTTTAATAATTATTAATATTTATTAAATTAATTCGGTTTGTATTTTTATTATATTTAAATTTAACGAAAATAAACTCTGGATATTTTTATTTAATATAACTTTTAACGGAATTATATTAATCGATAAATATTATAATAAATTATACGTAAAATTTAATATCGGTATATATATATTTTAATTATTTTAATATTTATCAATATAAAATCGTAAATATTAATTTGATTTTTAATTTGTAAATATAATAACTTTTTAAGTTTGGGAATATAAAGTATTTTTATAACGTCGTTTTATACCTATAAATGTATTTAATTTAATTCAAAATTCAAAATTAAATTATTTTACGTTATTATTCATTTAAATAACGGATATTTTAAAAAAAGGATATAAATATCGATAATATCGGTTAATTAAGGCTTCGACGATATTAACCTTTTTATTTAATAAGGTTATTATAATTTTGCTAAATTTATTAATAAACGTTTATATATAATTATAACCGTAACGGTATTTCGGCATATCTTTTCCGTCGACGACGATATAATTTTAAATATTATTCGAAAAAAAAAAAGGTAAAAAAGTTCTAGGGTTTTATTTTAAAACGTTTTATTTCGCCGGTAATCGTAATAATTTCGGATATAGTATCGGATATTTTGCTTAAACCGGAATTAAATATATTTCAGTCTTAATATTTCAATTACCTAAATTTTATAAATAAATATAATACGGAAAACAATATGAGGATTAAATCTTTTTATAAGTATTATTAATTTATTATTCTTTTTGCTTAAATTTTGCACTTTATTGTTGTAACAGATAAAATCAACCAAATCGGTATTTTATTAGTAGCGGCGTTAGGAAAATCCAATTATTTTAGCGAAATTAAGGCTTAATTTTTTTCCTTTTTTTTACGTTTTAATTATAAATAAACTAATCGTTTTTCGAAACAAGATATTTACGGTAACATTTTTTTTATTAGGTCGATATTAAAAGGTAATATTAAAATTAAAGAAAAAATCGGTTTATCGAATTGAATACGTAAAAAAAACGGGTTTACTTATAATATATAATAAAGTTTAATAATTAATTATAATAATTAATTTTTATTTTCAAAATTTAAAGTCATAATATACGAAAATTTAAATTATAATAAATAATTTTCGGTTTTAAATAACATATGCTTTTTTTATTAAGGTTATAATTTTCGAAAAATATTTACGGGTTTTTATTTATTATTTTTTTATTATTATTAAATAATATTTTTAATTACGTTACGGGATATATTTATTTTTATTTTAATCGGTTGGTTAAGTCGAAAGAAAATAAAAATTAATATTTTATAAACGAATTAAATTTTTTTTTTCGAAAAATTATTTTTATTAAGTTTTATTACGAAAGAAATATCTTTTTTTAATAAACGGTTTAATAATTCGGTCCTGCCGTTTTATGGTAATAAAATATTTATAGGTAATTATAAAATTTTATAAATAAACGGATTACGGTATAATTATTATAATTTTTAAACTTTTATTTTTAGATTATTTTAATTTTAATTAAATCGATAAAATTATCTACGTTTATTTTTATAATAATAATAATAAAATAATTTAATTTTTAACGTTAAACCGGGATATTTTAATATTTTTAAAGTTAATTTTATATAACCGGTTAAGAATTTTTTCGTAATATTTTTAATATTCTTTTTAAAGCCGGAATAAATTAATATGTTATCGGCGTAAACATTTATATGATAATTAAAATGTTTATATAATTAAGTATTAAGAAATATTTATTATTATATGAAGGTTATTTTAAATTTAAATAGAAGTATTTTTTATTAAAATGTTTTCTAACGGGTTTTAAATATTATTAAATATTTCGATTTAATAACGATACGAAATTTATAAAATATTTAAATAATACTAATTTTGGTAAAACGTTTAACTTGTCGATAATTAAATATAATATCGTTAAATAAAAAAATTAAAATAAAGTAATTTTTTAAATATTAATTTTCTTAACGGTAATTAATATAAAGCCGGCGTTTTAACGAATATAATATTAAGGTAAATAAAATTAAAGCGACGTTTTTTAATTATTTAATTTGATAAAATCTATTTTTAATAAATTTTTTATTAATTTTTTTACGGAAAATATTAAATAAACGTTCGGTAAATTGAAAGTTTAAAAACGGGTATCGGCCGGTCAAATTTTAAAATTATATTATAATTAAATTAAGAATTTAGAAAAATGTTAGCTTTTTTTAAAAAAGAAATTCCAAATAAACGAAAAATTCTGGTAAAAGTTCCCGGGTTTATTTTACGTATTCCGGATTTTTATTTTCGGGAAAAAAAAATTTTAATCGTTATATATTTTTTATTTTTGCAAAACAGTTAACGTTATAACCTTCGATTTATATTTTTAAAAAGGAATTCTTTAAAGTAATGAAAATTTATTTTATTATTTCGTATAAAAGTTAATTTTCAATTTATTCGTTAATAAAACAATAACTACGTTTTTTTGATGGTTTTTACAACAAAAATAATCGGTTTAATATTACGTATATCCGGTATATATTTTTTAATATATTTAATAAAATAATAGGTATACATATTAAAATAAAATTATTTTCAGTTGTTTTTTTTATAAACGTTAAAAGATTTGGTATTATTTATCGGCCTTTTTTATAACGAGGTTACTGTAATTAATATTTTTCTGGATTTTAAGGTCGACGTACCCGTTTAATAAATATCGGGTTAAAAGTTTAATCGCCGGTAAGAACTTAATTACAATTAAAAAGTTATTAAATTAAATAATATTCTTATTTATAATTTAACAATAAATTATGTTTTTTTATTTAATTAAAACCGATAAAAATATTATATCCGATATTTATAATTTAAAAATTTTATTTAAAAAAAGGTTATCAAATAATTTCAAATATTATAATTATATAAATATTTATTTAGCCGGCGGATTATTTCCGGTAATTTTATAATTAAATTATTTTTTAACCGGATAATATAAACTTATAATTACTTGTTCGTTTATTTAATAAAAAAAAGTTCACGAAAAATTAGGTTTATATTTTAATATTATAAGAAACGCTAATACGTAAATTAATTTTATTCATTTAAATTTACGTAATTTTAATAAAAGCTTTATATTTTTAAGGTTATTGATTTCCGTTATTATAAATATAAAGAAAATTATTAAAAAGTTTTCCGACGGTTTTAATTTTTTTTTTCGATTCGTTAAAATTAAACGAATTTTTTATTATTTTTATCGTAACGACCTTTTTTTTATCGGGGTAATCGTTAACCTTATATTCCGTTTTGTTATAATTAAAGTACGTATTAACTTTTTAATAAGCGTTTTATTTTTATTTTTAATAAAGGTTTGCCGATATTATTCGAAGTTTTTAATATTTTATAATTATTATTTAAACGAGATTTTTTAATTTTATTTTTCGGTTTATTATTAAGGTTATATAATTAGGGCTTACGTTTTTGCTAGCATTTTTTATAAGTAAGCTAATTGTTATAAACGGTTATAATAACGTAATTATAAAATTTCTCGTAAATAACGTTAAAATTGCAGTTATCTTTAAAAAGGTATAATATAAAATTTAAAGAAATATATTTTTTAAAAAATTGCTTTTATTTATCCTTAACGATTTTAACCTTTTAAACGAAAACGTTAAATTTAAAAATAAAATCGTAAATATTTTAATTTTTATCAAGCTTAAAAGCAAAAATATGAAAAGTTTTTTTAATAACGGAAATTTAATTTAAGTTGTAATATAATAATTTTAATACTTAAATGATTTAAATTACGTAAAAAGAAGTTATATAATCGATCGGTAATAAATTTTAATTATTTATTTAGCATTTTCTTCTTAAAAAGGTTTTATTAAATAAATTATATAAATTTTTTCGTTTTAAAAAATCGGTTTTCTTATTTCGAACTTATTTATAATCTTACGGACTTAAACGTTAAATTTGGTTTTGTTACCGTTAAACTTGATTGGGTCGTTAACGCGGATTTTTTTTTCGATTATAATTAGGATTTATATCATTATTTTTCGTAAATTTGCGGAAAACGGGTTATGCTATTATACCGATAAGGCGAAACGTGTTGGTATTACCGAAAGCGTTATTAATTATGTTTTCCCGGCGAGGGCGGTCGGCGTCGTTGGAAAAAAATAAGCGAATAATAACTTTATTTAGCTTAAAAGTAAGCAATTTTGTTGTAAATTTTTCAATTCTTTTTTAAACGTTTTGGTTATCGTTAGCCATTTCGTCCATTAGCTGTTTATTGGGATCGGTTTTTAAGTAATTATATAATTTTAATTTTAATTTGGTGAATTTTTTATCTTTATAAATTCGGTTCCGTTTTACAGCACGTCATTCTTCGCCGTTTTTTAAAAATATTTTTTATTTTTTATATTTTAATCTGGGTTTTAAAAAGGTATTTCGTTTTTTATATTTTCGGTTTTATTTTTAATTAATCTAAGTCGTTTTAAACGTTAATTAGTTAATAGGTAATGTTTTTTAATAAATATTTAGTTTTAATGTTAATTAATCTAGGTTTTGGTTTTAGGTTTGGTTTAAAACATATTATTTTTCGCCGTTACGTATCGACGTAAAAAAGGTATAATTCCATATTTATTAATCGTTAAGTTAATAAGAAAAGAAATAAATTTAAAATAACACTACGGCCAGCATTAATATAATATGGTAACTAATTTATTAACGTTATAAACGAAAATTTTAAGGTAAAAAAAAAGAAAAAATAGGTAAAGTTATAAAGTGCGTAAAGATTTATAAATATCCCATTCTTTATATAACAGGTAGCTAGTTTATATGGCAGCTGTTAGCCCCATATAATGGTTGCCAGCCTCACGGTTTGATCCTGGTAGCTGCCGTCACAGTATCTAATCAAAAACGAATCCCGGAAAAAAATAATATTAATATTATATATATTATTTTTCGAACGACGGAATTTATTAGCGAACTATAGGTTATAATATTCGCCCTTTCGATTAAATGCTTTCCATATTTTTACCTTAAATTTTATAAAAACCAAACTTAACATTAAAATCGAATTAATAAATACTTAATCTAATACGGCAAAACGTAATATTTAATCAAAATAAAATATTTCTTTACCGTAATTATATTAACCGGCCTTATAAAAAAGACTAATAATATCGGTATTAACCGCTTAATATAATTAACCTTACCATATTATATAACATACGAAAAGTATAAATAAACCTAACTTTCTTAAAAAAAGTAATAATATTTTCGGAATTTTTTATCAATAAAAACGGAATGGTTTAACGGTTAATTAATATTTATATTCGGGTCGCAAAGATTATCGCCTTATAAAATATCAACCACGTTAAAGATATTTTTACCTTTATAATTATCCGATAAAAGAGCTTAAATTCGTATAGCCTAATTAAAACTACTTTAGTTAAAAATAATATAAATAAGCTATATTTTTAAATTAAAAAAATAAAATTCTAATAAATTATCCACTAAATTATTTATATTATTAGGTAACGTATTATTAACAAATAATAATAAAAAACCTTTATCGGATAAACCATTATTTATTAATACGTTTTGGTTAAAATCCCGTAATTCCTTTTTTATTTATTCAGCACGACCAAGATATTTAAAAACTATATCGCGTACGATAATCTCGAATTCGGCGACGGTTAACCGGAAGCATATATACTTTATAAATTCGGTAAGCTGCACATTTAAAAAAAATTTCGACCGAAATATTTTCGATAATTTTATATGTATTAAAGGCTTTTTTTGTAAATAATTCGTATTTAACGCGTAATTTTTATAAAAAATAACGTAAATATACGAATACTATATATATAAAAAATAAAAGTTTTAAATAAATAAAACTTTAGCAATTTTTGATATAATTACGTCATTTTATTTAAGAATTAATAATCCGTTTTTAAGGTTACTTACGTTATATATATTCCGTTTATATTATCAAGTTAATAAATACGTATAAATATAAGTAGAAAGTTTATTTATATATAAAATAAGGCGGAAATAAAAAGAAATTACCGTTTTTCATTATATAGATCGGTTATTTTAATTTAATTAACCTAAATTTCCCGGATATAATTAATTATTTTTTAAATTTTTATGGATAAGGTAAAAATAATTTCAAAATTAATCGGATTATCTTTTTTTAAATTTCTATATTATCTGAAAAACTTTTCGATAAACGTTATAAGTACCGTTAATAACACCTTTGTTTTCGTTAATTATATTTAACGAAATCAAACGGTATTTATTATACGGTATACGTTTCAATTAAAAAGAATTTAAAAATTTTTTTTATTACGTTTATAAAACGTATTAATGCAAGGTCGAATGGGTTCAAGCCTTGTTTTCTACGCTGAGCCAAATATACAGAAAGTTATTATACGATATAATTTGTACGATAGATATTATACCTAGTATTTTCGAATACAATAATTGATTAATGGTTTTACGGTTAGGATAGATTAATATTTCGGTTTTATAAAGTCTTACTTTAAAGCCGATTACTGGGCTTTTATAAGTACGTAATTTTTCGATTAATGTCGGTTTAGGAGGTTTATATACGTAATTGCCGATAAGTTTCGATTTTGGTAGATTTTATGCCCGCTAGCTTTACGGTTCGGCAGGGTTAAATAATATAACTTAAAAAATATTAGGTTTTATACGATAAATTTTAAGGATAAACTTTAAAGGTAAACCTTAACGGCAAACCTTAATTACGTATAAAAGGCTGGCATTTTTCCGAACTTCTGCCAGTTTTATAATTTAATCGTTTTTATAATTTTTCGAATTACTTAAAATATTATATTACGTAAATCCGGATGTACGATACCGGTAATTTATAACCGCAAAATTATTATTAAAATTATTAAAGAATTACCGGATAAGTTAAGATTATCGATATTATTATTAATTTAAAAAATCTTTTTTAAAATAATTAATTTCGATTTTTAATTTTCGGATATGATTTAATTTACGAAAATAACGGTAATCGATTTTTGTAAAAGCGTATACCGGAAAGTATAACGATTATAGCGAAATTATTAACGAAATTAGAAGGGGAAAATAATAGTAAGTTTAAAAATTTCGAAGTTGAAATTTTGGAACGATATAAAGAAAATTACGAGCGATGGTTTACCCGGTTGTTCCGGATTACGAAGATCGTTTAAAATTTCGACAAGAATCGATATGGATAAGAGCTGCGAAAGGAATAGGTTTAGTAAAGTTTAGGAATTAAGGTAGCAATTTATTATTTTATCCAATTTTGTTTATACGGTCACGTCTCCTTTAAGGAGAAAAACGTATTAATAAAATTAAAAAATAAAGTTCGGATAATATTAATTCCGGATTAACAAAAAGTATTAAGTAATATTAAATATTATTATAATGTTTCGTAATTTTCTTTTTATAATATTAATTAAAACGAAATATAAATTATTTTAAATTTCCTTTTTCGAAATGCGGTTATAATAACGGATAAAAGTAGTAATAATATTCCGTATAATGACATTATAATAAAGTATTATATTACGGATATAATTTTAAATATTAGAATTATCGTATTAAAATATAATATCGTTTTATTATACCTAATCGGAAAACATAATTTATTTTAATATTATTTAACGACCGGTTTATAACTTTATTTAACCTCTAATAATTATTATAATTACTTGACCTTTTTAATATATCGATTTTATTTCGTAATATACCCGAAAATAATAAAGACTTATTTAATAAACGGGCTAAATAATTACCGTTAACTTTAAAAATTATCCTAACTATAATAATTAAAATTATAAAAAAGAAATATGTAAAAACGTCCAAATCGTTATTATTACGGGGCCGTTTCGTTTTTGATTTTCCTTTATATAACGGATATTTTTTCCTTAAATATATAATTATTTAATTTAAAAACTTAAATTAATTAAAAATTAATGTTTTTATAAATCGTTAACTTTCGTTCAAAATAATATAAACTATATTAATATCGAAAAATAAATTCCACGACGGACGGCAAAATTTAAACCTTTTTATAAAAATTACAAACTTATTATATAATATATTGTAATATTTACGTATAAAAAAAATCTTAATTAATAAAAGCTATAAATTTTTACCAGCGTTTATATATTATTAACCTATTCCGGATTCGTTTTTTTTTTTGTAATATGTTAATTAAACGATAAATTTAAATAATTAAAACGTATAATCGGCTAATATTGTCGCAAAAAATCCAGCTACGAATAAGTTTTCGAATCCCATATCCGTTCGTCGAGTTTTCTAAAATGTTAACGTATATATACGTATATTCTACTTTTTTAAAATCGCGCGGTAAAATTGAAAAAATTCGGATTTATCGTATTTTAAAAAGGGAAGTAATAACGTAACGTATTCGGACTTTAATTAATAAACTTTTTAAAATATAAAAATAACAAAAAGATTTTAATTAAAATTAAAATAATATTAATAATAAGCTATAACGTGAGGAATTATATAAATATATATATAACTACAGGTAACATTAAGTTAGTAAATTATTATAGATTTTTACTTTTTAAAAAAATAAATATAAAAAACGAAGCCCATTTTCTAAAATTAATATTTAAGCCTTGTTGGCTCGTTACAGGGATTTAGGATTTGATTGGTTAATTTTTAGCGTTATAAAGCGGTACTTAAGTGACTTTGAAAAAGACCCAGCGAGGCCTGAGCTAGCTGAAGTAACCTTTTAACGTCCTTTCAACAAATCACCACATCTGTCGATATAAGTTTAAGTATGCTAAAATAAGAAATAGGAAATAAGAAGAAGTCCGCAGCCAAAGATCAAAAGGTAAAAACTCTATGCAAAAAAAAATTGTTGTCCTCCGAATCGGGGAATCGAACCACGGGCTACGCGGTTCGCTTCTTCAACTGATTAGAAAGAGAATGAGAGTGGACAAAAAGTTGAAAATCTCCACGCAAAAGTTAATAGTCCTCCGAATCGGGGAATCGAACCCCGGGCTACCCGGTTCGCATCTCTATATTTCTAGAGAAAATGAGAGCGGATAATGTTGGCCACTACACCAATTCGGACTCTCCCCTCTGTACTAATCAGGATGAGGTTGCGGAGTGGGTTGAAGACTGTTGGCTTCCGGGGTTCATAGAGATAGGAGTTTCTGTGTGCATGGCTTCGTGTAGGGTTGTTATGCAGTTTTACCGTAAAAGTGCCGATTCGACAATGGGTTCGTTAGCTTTGGCTAGGTTCCTTAAGTGGAGCCCACTACGGTACTACGGTGGCTAACACAGACGGTAGATTTAGGCAAAGGGGAGATAAGAACTAAAGGCATCAAAGAAAGAGACATCTTTGAGAGTAGTGGGAGCCGAGATACGCGTGTATCGTTGGGAAATTATTGCTAGAGCCTACTTACTGATTCCCCGGCCTGGTTCCCTGCGGTAAGAGGTTACGAACTTTCTAAGAAGCGCCCATAGTGGTGGGGATGCAATAATTTCGTTACTTCTAGACGGTGATTGCGGATCTCTGCGTCATCGGCGCTCTGGAGATCTATATGGTCCATACAGGATATGCCTAAACAAGAGCGCTTATTTCCACCATAACGGTAGAAAAAGTGTCCGTTCTATGATATCAAGCCGGTACACTGATAGTCTGATACCGGGTCACGGGTGCGCATCATGGAAGGCTTTGGAACGTGGTGATTCGGCTATACAAGGAGGCTTCAGTCCAAGGTTCTTGGGATAGCTCTCCATCCAGCTTCTATAACTCATTCTACCCCTGGACACCTTCAATTCTTTTCAATACTCGGAATGGACTCTAGATTATTTATCAGTGGGACCTGGTGAACTCGAACATGTCTTGTTCTATTACTTCCTGTTTCAGGCACTGTTAGGTTCCAGGTCTGTCAAGGAGCGTAAGGGAAGTCTCCGTGGGTAGAGACAATGACATTATTACACCGTCC
The DNA here is from genome assembly GCA_004155915.1 of Monosporascus sp. CRB-9-2. Classification (NCBI taxonomy): domain Eukaryota; kingdom Fungi; phylum Ascomycota; class Sordariomycetes; order Xylariales; genus Monosporascus; species Monosporascus sp. CRB-9-2. The sequence goes on along the minus strand of QJOA01000192.1, from coordinate 56,403 downwards.
TCTGAGGCCTGCTTTCCTTTGAAACATGCGTTCGTGCAGCTCTTCAGAATAATGTAATCATAAATGCCCGTACTGGGTTCCCAAGGAACAAGTGACTAAGGCAGGTCATTGCTGGAGGAGAACTCGGGGGGCTCGACTCTGTATGATACCCCGTAAATTCACAGCGGGACAGCGGGATTACGGGACGGAGTTGATCGGATTTGAGTGTCTACAGCATGAAGTTATGTCCCGCCCCAAAATAAATGTTTGTTGCTGCTTGTCTAAAAGACTATGTCTTTTCCTAGACCCAGATCAATTTCTATATGCATGTCGAGCCCAAGTGTCTACTCGGCAGGCTGTAGTCTGTTCTCCTTTTCAAACCTTGTATGACGATAGGAAAGACCTATCTTCAAGAGTTCCTCATATGAACGGCACGTTATGTCTAAAACTTTATCACAGTTCTCAAGTAGCAAAGTCCATACCTCCGGGTATTTCACGAATTATAAGGCCCCTTGAGTCAGATATTCCTAATAGCATTATAGCTCGTCCGCTACAGAAGAAGCTTGCGCTACGAATATTTGACAATCTACATAACCAAGTACGTCTGACGAGTTTTGGGGATAAGCTCTGCGTCGCAAAGTCTTCATGCGGAATTCTTTCATGCTTCTAGTCCTCAGTCTCACTCATTCACTTAACGTGTCAAACCAAAGCTGCCAGCGCCACCAACCCTAATAGGTCTCTGCCATAAAAGCCCCCATTTTCTCATTCCTAGAACGGTAGCTACGTGTGCTAGACAGGGAACAAAGGCCCACGCATCCGTTTATGCAACCCATTTCCCTAGCTAATGCAGTTTGGCCCAGAGCGTCTACCCGGGCCGTAGGACCATGTCGAACGGCTCGGAAGGCGGTGTAGGTACGCCATGCTGCAACTTGGTATTGGGATCGCTACTGTTCCAAACGGATCCCGGCAGAAGCGGAAGCGGGAAGAGCTCGTCCTACACTGCACTGGACGGGGAACGTCGCGGTTCGTAGCTAAGCGCGTGTCCAAATGCAATGATAAAAAATCTCTTTACTACTGTCGCGACACAGGATATAGGATGTTCTGTCCTCTATATGCGGTCGTACGTAACATTTCGTTGGGTCTCAATCATTGACCTTCGTGGAATTTTGGACGTTATCAGGGCACACCGACCAATTTGCCACCGCAGTTGTGATATGATATGGCCAGAATAATCAAGTACACCAACCCCAGCACTGTTAGGTGGTAAATTGCATCCCCTGTTTGGACATGGGTTTGGAAATATCACCCGATTCATTGGAGACCAGACGCCCAGGTGATTCGCCAAGAGAGGTTAGTAGGCTCCCCCGAGCAGAAGTGCACGACCTCCATCGACGATTGGACAATACAGAAAACCACGATTGAGAACTCGGTCCTTTTTTCCTCTTTTTACTTTTTTATTGGCAAGACGCAATAATTCCAAAGTCATTCCCACATACAGCCGGTGTATAGTCCCTTCATTACGCCTAGACGCTGTCAATTCCGATTGGGGCGGCGCCCTCAGCTCCTGAAGCGAGCACGCCTCTGGACATGGAATATGAAGAGCGCCGAATTGCAGACCGCTGCTTTGTAGCATGTTGGGGATGCATCCCGAGCCTCTAATCGTGACTACCCTAGGATGATGCGGGCGGCTGTATGCTTACCCGTCATAGGTATTGCGTCCGTTACGTCCCCGGATGTCGTGCGACATGTATTAACGGATTATTGTAGGGCATGACATCAATTATCCTTATTATGCTCGGTCTCACGCCGCCCGGTCTAGTAGCCTCCGTGACATTATTTCTAGAGCACGGGTGCGGGTTCAAGAACCTGGGTGTCCTGGGTTATGAGACCCTGACATCACACACAGAAGCATATATGGCTGAGGAAGAAGATATTATCAGCTTGACCTCTAAGAGGTCCTAGATAGAAAGGGAGGGCAGCGAAGCCTCCTTAAATACACAATGGATCAACCGTAACAACGAGAAAGCTGTATTGGAGATGCTAAACGCAATCTCCACTAGTGGCAGCCCAAACTAAGCTAAGGCTCAGCTGAAGGACTTAGTCTTCAGCTGGGTCTGACATGGGTCATATCGTTAAGTTTCCAGAATAACGAACGATGAGGTGTTTGCCATTCGATCATGTCGAGAGAGGGGCGTCTTAAATGGAGGGAACGGCGGCTGAGCACCGCGACTTTCGCTTTAGCTCTGTTTGTTAAATGCAGCATACCATTTTGCTGCTTCAGCCTTGCTGCATCATAGAAGAACCTATGCGGCGATCATACTTACACATACTCCGCGATGGAGATCTTACAATGCCCGGGACGCCTACACGTCAAATTTAAATATTTCATATCGCCCTTGCTTCGTTTAACTACGAACCAAACTGCCACCCCTTTCCGTCCTGGAATCATTACGGCTGGTTCAAACAGACGCTCGATATGCCCTGTCGATTAGCGATAACGTCGGTGTCTCTAGGCCGCTGCTTCGCAGGGCACTCTCTACGGCATAGACTTGACATGGCTCGAGCCTATGGCTATGAGGGCATCGAGCTTTTCCATGAGGAAATCGTCCATATCGCAGAACAACTGCTCGGAGGTCCCACAGAACAGAACGAGCTTCAAGCGGCACACATCATTCGTAACCTATGCAGAGAAAGGACGCTCGCCATACTATGTCTGCAGCCTTTCTGGCATTACGAAGGACTGCTCGACCGTCAACAGCATGCCGTGCGTCTGGGACAGTTATCGTTCTGGTTTCGACTAGCAAAAGCCCTGGGTACCGACATCGTGCAGATCCCAAGTAACTTTCTGCCGGCTTCCAGTCTGTCGGAAGATAGGGCTCTCGCCATCGCCGACCTACAGGAAGCCGCAGACATGGGTCTTCGTGAGAAACCGCCTATCCGGTTCGTATACGAGGCCTTGTGCTGGGGAACCCGTTGCGATACCTGGGAGCAAAGTTGGGAAACCGTTCAGGCTGTCGACCGTCCGAACTTCGGACTCTGTCTCGACACTTTCAACATCGGCGGGCGTATCTATGCCGACCCGACTTCGCCCACGGGACGCACGGCGGACTGTGACAAGGCAGTCGCAGAGTCTATCGAGAGCCTCGTGTCGGCCGTCGACGTGGAGAAAGTCTTTTACGTGCAAGTCGTTGATGCGAAACGCCTCCCCGAGCCTTTGGTTGAAGGGCATGAATTCTACGACGCGGATCAGCCGCCCCGCATGAGCTGGTCCCGAAATTGCCGGCTGTTTTACGGAGAACGAGAACGCGGCGCCTACCTGCCGGTGACTCAGATCTCGCAGGCTATCTTTCAGGGGCTAGGGTTCGAGGGCTGGGTGAGCATGGAACTGTTCAACAGGCGGATGTCGGACGGGGATGAGAGTGTGCCACGGGAACTCGCCCACCGTGGTGCGATTGCTTGGGGAAAGCTCGTTAGAGACTTGGGCTTAAGAATTAACGCGGAAGACTCGATGCGGATCCCTGCGTCTCTGTAGCATCGCGCGCGGGGGAAAAGAAAGAGAAGGTCCCGCGGCACAGCGGCACGGATGTAGATATTAACTCTGTCCTCAAGCAAGTCTGCGGAAGGAATTTACTATAGCCAACGCCGGCAACAGGATTTGGATTATCGGAGAGCATTACTCTGGAGGAACTTAGATTGAAAATAAGAGTCAGGGACTCAGGGTTGGAAGGTACCTACAATCCACTGTCAGGCGAAGGGGCCGGTAAGCATTCATACAGAATGAAGTCAATACATACATTTCTGTCACTATGATATAGATTGATGCAATGCGGATTGTTCTGATACACACCGACGGTTTATCAATTGTATTAGCTCTCTGACCGTAACTGAGTTCCAGTGTCTCACCCCTTAATGTGGAATAAGATGCGTACGTGCCTCAAATGGGCCTGCGGTCATGGGCGAGCGCAGTTGAGGGTGCATCGATGAAGCTGCTCATTTTGGACGTATGGGATATCTGAGCCCAACCTTGGTCGTGAATGGGGTTCACATGGCTTTTGTCGCCTGGATGGACTATATTTGCAGATCCTCCAGACTATTGCTTCTCCTTGTCTTGGATCGGTACGGAATTAGCTGCAATTGCACCGAAGCCGTTACAGAAATGGAACTGTGTGAGACAACGTAGTCAGTTTATCTCTATTGGAATCGAGATACTTGGTGCGATTTGCCAGATTTAATACTCGAGTTATTCGACCCCTTCGTGCAGCGGTGAGGGTACTTTTGTTCATAAAGGGGGCAGAGGGGCTTTACCCCGCGTTATTGGAGCTGCTACCCCGCACCAACATCTTTCAGCGTCCTCAGAACTGTTTGTGTCTTCCATTATCGGAGGGTCCTATCTACAGCCAAGCTCTGATTTCGCTTGCTGCTTGATGCTTTACTCTAGATATACATCACAAATTTTGACGGGCTGGATCTCTTACTGGTTGCCATATGACCGGGCAGCTGGAGCTGATCATTGGAGTGGCAGCCGTAATTAGGTGGGTATCTCGTATATTGGAAACATGCGGATGAAGGGCGGTCATCTTCCCTCCAAATCCAGCATTACTTAGTCCAAGCCCTTGAACTTCAGAATACCGTGCGCCCCACGGGGGCCGAGATCGACTTTCCCCTTCTTCCTCTTCTTGCCGCGCTTGCGTCCCCCGTCGCTGTCTGAGCCATCCGAGTCATTATCCTTGCCAGCCTGTCCCTTTCCCGTGCCTACCGGCGGCGCCACATCGTCATCATCCGAGTCGTCCGAGTCGTTCGCACCGCTGTCATCTTCGTCCGAGTCGTCCGAGCTGCCGTCGTCGAGATTAGGCGCCTCTTGCCATACCTTGACCGTCTGTCCGCCACCGCTAATCATCCGGCCTTGGCTGTCAAAGCCTAGCGCGACTACTGCCTCGACATCGTCGTGCCGTAACACATCCTCCACCTCCCTTCTCATCAAGTCGACGACGCGCAAGCTGCCGTCACCGACACCAACCACCACCTTCTTGCTCCACGTCACCTCGTCGGGTATCTTCACGATGCAGTCGAGACTTTCGCCACCCCCTTTTCCCGTGTCTACTTTAATGCGGTCTTGTTGATCATCCCAAGCGCCTTTATCCCACAGCGTGAGGACCCCGCTGCCCGTCCCCACTGCCACCACGCCGTTGTCCCTATTCTTCTTGGGACCCATGCCGGGGATGAAGGCAGTGCACAGGAGCTCGTCCTCCTGGTCGTCGCTGCGCACCAGCACGCCCCGCCTCAGGTCTGTGACGGCGAGGGTGGTGCCGCCCGTAGATATCCACTGTTTGCTGTAGCCGCTCGTGCTCTCGGCCGAAGGCGGCAGGGGCGTAATGCTGGACACGAAGTCGTCGTGCGGGAAATGGGTCTGCTGGGGTTTCGAGGCGGCCAGGGCTCCGTCGCGCAGGTCTAGCAAGTGCAAGACGCCCGAGTCGCAGGCGAGAAGAAGGGTCTGGGGCGACAACACGTGCAGCAGGGTCGGCGAGTCCGGAACAGACTTGGTAGAGGGGATCGCAATCTTGGATGCGACCTGGCCCGTAGCGGAGGAGAAGTGCTTGAGGAGGGAATCGGTGCCGGCCGAATAGAGATCTGTCCAAACGAGAGCGCGTCAGTCAAAGAGCCAGCCATCGTAGCTATATCGCCGCATGTATCCTATACGAATATGTGACTCAGTATGACTTACAGGACCCATCGTTGCTGAAGGCCAGACTTCGACAGCTGCCCTTGTGCCTTCTCGTCCGCCAGACGGTAGCGATAGTTCCTTTACCGTCTGACAGCACACTCACATCGGCGTCATCCTCGGTCGACCTCTCGGATGCGGGCAGGCGGAAACACTCGACGTGGCCCGTGGAGAGGCCGACGGCCAAGAGCGGTTCCGTAGGATGCAATGCCTGGGTGAATAACTCGGCCTTGAGGGGCAGAGTGCAGAGGTTCTCGAACATGGCGCGTGTCAGCTTGCGGAGCGTGGGAAGTAGGCCAATTGGGTGCTGAAGTGGGAATAGTAATCAAATATGGATATAAGGAAGTCAACACTGACTCTTTACGCCATAATTGGTGCTTTTGTAAACGAGATTTTGTCGTCCGCAACGTTTCAAGTACGATCACGATAAAATGCGGCAGGATGGAGGTGAGATGGAAAATTAGGACGAGGCTGAAACGGAAGGGACGGTTTGAAACCTTGCTGTATTTCGTATTGCCGTTACCTATTCCGTTGTACGTTTAAAACGATTAAACGGTCGGCTACCCGTTAGCGCTATGAGTTAGTGTAGACATCTAAACGAGACTGAGACGTACGCTGCTTTCATGCACCACTGCTAGGCAGCTACACTCAGGGTGCAAAAATAAAGCCAAAGTGCTAGTTTAATAGCAAAACACACCATTTTCAGCAAAATATAACTAATTACTAAATATAGTTATTAACAAATATTTGTCTCAAAAATATAATACTTAGAATTAATATATTATTAGTATACGGTTTTAACTTTTTATTAATACGTTATAATTTATACTTAAATATAAATATTTAAAAGACATAAGTTTTACATAATATTTTGATATATATTTCATTATACCTTAAATATACTTTTATTTTACTTAATTTAAAATGTATAATATAAATATAAATAAATATTAAGCTTTGAGTATATAAAAAGCTAATATTTAAATATAAATATAACGTTTATTATATATAAGCGAGCTATATATATAAACAAGCCGCTTTTTAATATTTTTTATAATGCACTTAAATAACTTAGTTATAATATTTTAAGTTAACTTAAATTAATCGAATATTTTCTTAATTATATTTATAGTTTTTTAACAAATATACGTATTATATAAAAACTTATTACTAATATTGTATAATTTCTTTTGTTAACTTATATATAACTAATTATCTTTAATAACTATAAGTAGTGATTTTTTATTACAATTATTCCGCTAGCTAAAAGAATTCGTTTATTTTAATCGCATAGTTAAGTAAGTTTCGAGTTATTATAAAATTAAGTTCGATATATTCTATTATACGCCCCGTAAAACGTTTTGTAAAACGCTTCGTAACGCCCCGTAACGCGCCTTATAATACGTCTTATAACGTATTCCCCGACGTATTTTATAATATATATCTTTAACGATCGAACCGTATAAAAGTTATTTGCGTATATACAAGGTCGAATAGGTTTAGGCCTTATTTTTCAAACTGAACTAAATATACAGAAAATTATCATACGATATAATTTGTACATAAATATTATACCTAATATCTTTAAATATAATAATTAATTAATAATCTTTACGATTAAAAAGATTAATACCTTAATTTTATAAAATCTTATTTTGAAACCGATTAATACGTAATTACCGATAAGCTTCGACCTTAATAAACCTTATGCTCGCTAAATTTACGGTTCGGTAGGATTAAATAATATAATTTAAAAAGTATTAAGCTTTACGCGGTATATTTTAAAAGTAAACTTTAACGGTAAATTTTAACTATATATTAAAAAATGGTATTTTTTAAAACCTTTATAAATTTAACGATTTAATTATTTTTATAACGTTTCGAATTATTTAAAATAATATATTATATAAGTCCGAATACGTAAGACCGGTAATCCAAAACCGTAAAATTATTATAAAATCTGTTTTATTAACGATATATAAATTTTATATAAATACCGAACGAACTAAAATTATCGATATTATTATTGATTTAGAAAATCGTTTTTAAAATTATCAATTTTAGCTTTTAATTTTCGGATATGATTTAATTCGTAAAAATAACGGTGATCGATTTATATAAAAGCATATCCTCGAAAATATAACGACTATAAAAATATTATTAACGCAATTGAAAATAAAAAGAAATTTTAAAAATTTAAAAATTTAAATTTAAAACGATATAAGCTGGAAAATTACAAACGATAATTTGCCCGGCTATTCCGAATTACAAAAACTATTTAAAATTTCGATAAAAAGTAATATAAATAAAAACTATAAAAGGAATAAGTTTAACAAAGTCTAGGAATTAAGGTAATAATTTTTCATTTATCCAATTTTGTCTATACGGTTACGTCTTCTCTAGGGAAAATTTGCGTATATAAATTAAAGATTTAATTAATAATTGTTTTTTTATTAATCGGTTTTAGTTTTTACGAAATAAAAGTAATATTAATTAAATGCGTTAAAAGTTAAACTGTTATAAATAAGTTATAAAAGAATATTAATAATATATCGTTTAAAATAAACTTTAATATAATACGTATATATATCGGCAATTGCTGCTTTTAGGTATTGTACGCTGGTGGGCTTTGTTCAGGCTAGGCAGTAGAATGCTGCCTGGAATTTACCTCAGCTAGCTCAGGCCTTGCTGGCTCTTTTTAAAGTTACTTAAATACCGCTCCACAACGCTAAAAATCAACCAACCAAATCTCAAATCCCCGTAACGAACTAGCGAAGCCTAAGCATTAATTTTAAAAAATAAATTTCGTTTTCCGAATTTACCTTTTTAAAAAAGCGAAAATCCGTAATAACTTAATAACTTAACGTTATCTATAATTATATATATATATATTTATACGATTTTTTACGTTATAATTTATTAGTAATATTATTTTAATTTTAATTATAACTTTTTTATAATTTTTATATTTTAAAAAATTTATTAACTAAAATCCAAACACGTTATACTATTATTTCTCCTTTTAAAATATAATAAATCCGATTTTTTTAAAGTTTACCGTACGATTTTAAAAAAGCAAAATATAAGCATACGTACGTTAATATTTTAAAAAACCCGACAAACAAATATAAAATTCGAAAACATTATTCGTAACTAGATTTTTTACGACAATTTTAGTTAATTACGCAAACTAATATACATAAAAAAAGAAAAATAAAACGTAAATAACGGATATAAACAAATTTAATACGGAAATCTTTTCATTGCGATAATAAATATACTTTATTAATAATAACTAAACTATATCGTGGTTCGAAAATAAAATTATTTATAACAACTTAAAACTAATTACTTAATACCTATTTAAAACCGAAAATAATATAGTTATATTATCTAATAATTATACATGCGAATATTTTTAATTAAACGTTTTCGTATCCGTAAAAATAAAGATAAAAATAAAATATAATATTATTAATATTAAAGCCCGTTATTTTTCGGCCAATTTTATTAATAATACGATTTAAATAATAATTAAATCGGTTATTAAAATAAAGGTTTAAATAATTAAAATTTTCTTAAAAGTTATTTTAATAACGAAAAGAATATTAAGCTTTGCGAAAACCAGATTATATACCGTATTAATTTTTTTTTCTATAAAATACGGCCTTACTTACTAACCATAATACCTATTATAAAACAAATAAACCGACAATACAAAATTTTTGGAAAATTATCGGCTATATATTTAACGTTAACGTATAAATTAATAACGTTTATATCGGCAAAAAACCAATAAAATTATCGGATAAAAATAAACGTTTCGCTTTAAAAAATTAAATGTTTGAAAAATTAAAATATTCACCTTAAACCGTTTAATATATTTTACAGACTTAATTAATTAAAAAAAGAATATATTTCCGAGTTTGCTATAAGTAAGCTTAAGCCCTATATAATATTATTTTAATTCGTCAAATTATATTCTTATTATATTAGCCAAAAAAAAATATATAATTATAACTTACTTTTTATAAAACTTTCAGCTATTTAATTTAATTAATAATAGTAACTTTATTTTAATTAAAACTGTATATATATATAAAAATAAAAGTTTTAATTTTGTATTAGATTTTCGTAATTATAAAATAAATACCGTTAAATTAAAGATATATTTAAAAACTTCGTTTAATAATTCTCAATAATTTATATAAAACCTACGGAAATAAAGCTGTAAATTTTACACTAAACTATTAGGCCTTATTTTTAAGGTCTTGTTATTTTTATAAAGAATTTTTTTAATAAGGTTTAATCAATACATTTAACTCTTATAGGTACTTCTAGAGCCGAAAGCTCTAACCACAGCTGTGCCGCAAGCGTAGCCCTAACCTCAAAAATGGGGCCTGATTTTAATAAGGCAGCCTGGAATAGCCTTTGTCTATTAATAATCCTTTATTACCCAATCGTATATATAATGGCGATTACTTACGGATTAGATTTATCCTTTTTTAAAACTTAGAAAACTACATAAAGCAATTACGCCAGATGTTTGTATTCGATTATTATAACTGCTGATATAGTAATATTTTTTGGTTAATTAATAACCGTAATACGTTATACGAAATGGTCAATTATAAACTAGAAGTTAAATTAATAATAATAATAAAAAACCGTTTAATTAATAATTAAAAAAACAGTTAAATACCAGTTAATAATAGCAAATAAATATACGAATAAAAACCTTTTTTTTCTTTAGTTTTTTCCGATTAAAAGGTTTCTTAAAACGAAAAGTTTTTTAATAAAGGAAATTAGAAATTCGAAATATTTTTAATAGAAAAAGTTTTATTACTTTAATAACCGTTAAAAACCTTTATTTAAGAATATTAATCCGACGCTGACTTGAATAAATTTTATACATCTTTAAGTAATAATATAAATAGTATTAAGCGTAGTATTAAGACGTAAAAAAAAAAAGACATTATTAAGTCCAAAATAATAATAAAAATTTAAAGTTTTACAGCAAAAAATATAATAAGATAATAAAGTACATGAATAATATAATGTTCCACATAAGCGAGCGAGTCACAGAAGCGAACGAGCCATTTTTTAGCATCTTACAATAATAAATTTAAATAACTTAATAATAGTATATTACATTAATTTAAGTTGATCGGATTCTTTTTTACTAATCGTATTTATAACTTCGTTATAAGTACGTGTATTATGCTCGGGCTTGCTGTAAACGCCACATTTCCGTTTCTTAGTTTTAACCCTTTTACGATAACCTTTTCTAGCTCTTATTAGCTGCATTTTTTATGACCCTTTTTTTGGGCTAGAAAGGTTTATTACTAATTTTATAACATTTGTTTAAGATATAATTCGTTTTGCGTTATTGAACGTCTTTTTCCCGGAAAAAAAGCGGCTTTATATAATAATAATATATAACTCTTTGTTATAAAATTAACCGATTTAAATATTTTCATTAATAAATTACCTTAATAATTTTTAAATTTTGCTTATAATTATCGTTCTTATTTTATTATTTTTTAAATATCTTTAAGGATTTTTATAAAAGGTAAAATAAAACTGGAGAAGGTTAACGGGAAAAAGATCGGCATGAATATAATTAAAGAAACTTTTAATTCGAAAGAAACGGTTTTAGGACCGAATAAAATACATCTAGTTTTTATAAATCCAGATTTAATATTATTAAACGTTATGATAATTTAAAATATATCGTAAAAGCCGACAAGGAAATTCTTTTTAATAATATAAATATAATAACGTTATATTAAATTTTCGATATATCGTAAATAAACGCGTTTTAAAAAAAGAAAATATATTAAATGATTAAAATTTATGCGAAAAATACGCCGGTATATAAAACGTAATAATGTTATTATTGGCGTAATATTTTTACAATTTTAGCGAATAATAATTTTTGTAACCGTTAACACTAAAAAAATGTTTCGAATTTTTCGTACGAGTTTAAATATAGTTGTTAAAATATTAAATTTATTCGAAACTTAATTTATTTATTATTTAATTATTATTATTTAATATAATTTTTAATCTGTCATTAGTAATAAGTTATTATAATGTTAAAACCTAAGGTAATTTTCTTTTGTTATAATACTAAACTCTAGTATAATGTACTTTTACAAATTAATAATTTAAATAATTATAATTTAATTTTTATTTTTTTATTACGTTTATTTAAATATTTTACGTTTTTTAATATTAGTAATTATTATGTCCGTTATTATAAAAAGCCTTATTAAATTTAACTTTATTAAAGGTATAAATATCTTTTTTTACGATACGGTATTTTATAATTATAATCGGAATAAATTCGACTTATTCATAAAACATTTTTAAATTTTTTTATAAAACCCGTTAATAATTAATTTTTCGATTTAAACTTGTTTAAAGCTTTTTGTTTACCGTTTAATAAATTTTAACGCTTAATTAATTTTAACATGTTTTATAACGTATCAAGCTAATAATATACTAACTATATTTTAATATATTAAAACCGGATAAAAAACGTTTACGTTTTTAAGTTAAAGATTTTTTTAATAAATAATTTTTTTTTTCGATCGGCGATAACTTTTGCATAATAAGGGTATTATCGATTCAGATATATTAACCGTAATATGGGCTTTTAAAGTAAATCCGGGAACTTTATATATTAAATATAACTTTTTAAAAGAAGATTTCGGGTCTTATTTTTTAAACTGGATAGCTAAGTTTATTCTAGCTTTTTTTGTAAAACGTTTTATGTTATTAACGTTAAAAATTTATAATTAAAGTTAAAAGGTTAAAAAGTTAAAAACTTGATTCGCTTGCTTATATGGCTCGCTTGCTTATATGGGACGTTAATAATATAATTATTAAATACGTTTTAATTTAAAACGTAAAACTTTAACAGTTTGCGTGATATAAATATATAACCGACAACGTTATAAAACGTTCCGCTTAAAGTTAAGGTGAATAACTTTAAAAAAGTACTTATCGTATTAAAAAGGCGATATAAAAGAAATTAACCTATTGAAAAAAGGTAAAACGAAGCTAAGAAGATAATTTATTAAAAAATTCGACCACTCGAAAAAAAAGAGGAGAAAAAGGTAAAGCTGCTTAGGTTACTTAAAGAAAAGAAAATAACGCGCGAAAATCCTAATAATTTAAATAAACTTTTTTAATTTTTTTTTTAAATTTTTTTTTAATTTTTTTTTAAATTTATTCGGAAATATCCCGCAATAACAAAGACGATATTATAATTCCTTCAGCGATTTATTTAACTTTAATAGATTAAATAACTTTAACGAATTAAATATTTGTTTAAAATATAAAAAATAAAAGAATTTAAGAAATTTAATAATAATTCGAAGTTTTCGTGAAAATGTTTCGATTCTTTTTTAAAAAAAAGAATTTATTTATTAAATTAAATTAATTAAAAATTTTAAAATAACGTTTTTTACTTTATCTTGAAAAGACTCAATTTTAAAAACTGTATAAAATTAAAGCAAATTAATTACTTGCGTTTAATAAAAATTATTACTAAAATTTATAACAAGGCGTTCTTTAAGTTAATTATAAGTATTAAGAAAGAAATAAAGATATTAGAATTTTATAAAACAACGTCTATAATAATAAGCAAAGCCCGATAAAGATTATTTTAAAAGAAACTTAGCAAAATTATATACAATAAAAAAACCTTTTATATAGTTTATTACTAAGTTTTAAAAAAGTATTTGGAAAAATAAAAAGTTATAATAAAAAGCTTAAAACCACCGAATATAGTATAATATTTTTTACTGCTATAAAAGACTACGCTGACAGCTGGTATAAAACGATATAATCAGTTTTATAGCGAACGGATTATTCTTTTTAGTAACTGATCGACGATTTTAACAGCAATTTTTATAATCGTATTAACGATAAAAAAACCGAAAGCTTTATAACGTTTAAAGAAATAAAGGTAAAAGAAATTAGTAGTTTTCAAAATAATAAGCCTGGATAAAACAAAAATAAAAGGTTACTTTGCTTTAATTATAACAAATAAGGATATATAACGAAAAATTACCTTAAGTTATAAAAAGAAAAAAGCCGTGAAAGGGGAAAAAAAAAATTAAGGTTAACGTTAAAGAAATAATAATAATTAAAGTAATAGCTTTTGTAATAACTATAACGGTAGATAAAGCGAAAAGCAATTTATTTTTAAAGGTTAAAAAATTTTATACCGTTTTAATAAAGGAATATTTAGCGCTTATATTATTAAATAATAATTTTAAGACCCTATATAATAATAAAATAAGATGGGTTAAAAGTTAGTTATAATAATTAATATTATTAAAATTATAACGTTTAAATGCTTTAAAGCAGTAATTATAATAACTAATTGCTTTAAAGCTTTAATAATCGAAAGTTTTAAAGTGATCGTTATAAATAACGCTAGAAAAATGCTTTAAAAGATAGTTATGATAATTGAATGCTTTGAAGTTATAACGGTTAAATGTTTTAAAATAATAATTCTTACAAGCGTTATATTTTTATACGTTTATTTTTTTATAAAAAATAATACAAATTAGTTATTTTAAAACTTAAAACAAACGTTAATATTACGAATAATATTCAAGCTTTTTTAAAAAATATCGTATCAAATATTAGGTGAAAGAGTATTAATATTATAATAGTTACAAAACTTATAATTATTATTTCGTTAAAATAGAAAAATAACTTTTAAAAAGTTTTCGTAAAAAAAGTAACGAAATTATAGTAAAATATACGTTATATATTAACGATTTTTTCAAAGATATTTTTAAAAAAATATATATTATAAAAAAGATGTTATTTATATAAAATCATTTTAGTAAATTTTAACGGGTTTTAACTGATAATATTGAACGTATTTTAAAAAAGCTTTTTTTTTATAATTTTACGGAAAGCTAAAACTTTTTATTTAAGTACCGGAATTTATAAACGATAAGACTTAGTAATAAGAATACGTATTAAAGTAGGTACTTAATAAGGTCGATAACGGTGATTTAAGAAAGATACTTGTTAATAGTTTTAAAAATAAAAAAGTTTGTATAACGAATAGAAGAAGAAATAAATGTTTTTAGTACCGCCGTTTTTATTATTCCAGTATAGAACGATTAATATAAATTATTAATTAAAAGGTTTACGGGGATAAATTTAAATTTTAGCGCAAAAAAACGGGGTTTTAGAGAATGTATAATAAAGTAAAAATACGGAAGATTTTATTTGTTAACCTTTAATAACGGAAGTAGTACGTTAAACAATTATTTAATATATTATAGGTTTAATTAAGCTTATTAATATTAAAAAAAGGAATTATTACGGTTCTATTATAAATAATTTATTACGTTATAAAAACTATTATTCATTTAAAATTAACAACAAAATATAGAAAAATTTATACGTTTAAACGGCAGTAGAAAGTTCGGCAGAAATATGATTAAGAAATTTTATGCGGTTAAAAGTATTAAATTAATAATTTCCAGCTTCTATAATTAATATTAAAACGGAATTACGGAAAAAGAAATTTAATTCATATAAAACAAAACTCGAATAATTTTAACCCAGATAAAAATCCCGATATACTTTTAAAACCTGGTAATAAAAGTTATAATATATATAATTAACGAAGTTAAATAGTTTAGGGTAAAAATATAATATTAATTAAATATTTTAAAACGTATTTAAATTTAATATGGTATATAAACGTAACAATAATTACCTTTAAATCCTGAATAGTAAATATATAATTTTAAGTAATAGAAATTATAAAACAAAATTAAAAAAGTTAATAGCTGGTAAAATAAGAGATATATTATTAGATTATTAAAAAATGTAGAATCATAAAATATAATTATTAAAAGGCGATAAGTTACTTATAATATTATATTATAATTTATAAAAAATGATGCTAAACGTACCTTAGTTTTTCTAAACTTGGTATATCTTAGTTTTTTAATACAGCTATTAACCACCCGTCAACTTTTTAACGGCCCGACATATATAATTAAAGATCTAAAGTTTAAGGGAAAATTAAGCGATAATAACGCATTCTACCCTTTGGAATCGTAACATAATTAATACGCTTTAAACAATATAACGTTTTTTAATAACAACGTCTTTATTTTTTCCAATTTTCGAATCTATAATAGTTAAAACCGATCTCGAGAATATAATCGTTTCTTTAAGTTCCGAATCGTTCGATTCGGCGGAAAATAGATAAATAATAACGTACCGTTTACGAAAACGAGATCTTATAATTATATTAACGACTTCTACTATACCTAACTCTTCTAACCGTTACCTATGCCTATAAAAAAAGATTAAAAATCTCGAATTAACCCCTAACGTCTTTACGAAAGCTTACGGCTTTAATATTATACGCTTTCGTAACTATAACGTACGGAAAGGCAAAAAGGGAAACGAATTGCTTACCCGTATTAACGTTGCTTACGATCGGTACGTTATATAAATATTTAAAGGATAAAACCTGCGCAAAATACGTACGAAAGAAAAAAAAAATTACTTTTAACGCATTAAATTAATACAATCGGAAACTTTAAATTAAGAATAATAATTTAAAATATATATAAATTTTAATTAAAAACTCTTTTAATATAATTACGACCTAACGCCGCATTACGAAACGTATTCGAAATAACGTTATCTCGAGAAAAAAGTTACCATATAATTAAAATTTCGGTAATTAATAATATGTTACGTCCTTAAAGGTTTCGGCGGCGAATTAAAAAAGTTACTAATAATAAAAAAAGGTCGTACCGAAAAGATATTAATAAAGGCCGCTATAAGATAAAAAAAAAGCTTTACAAAAGCTTTATTATTACGTAAGTTTTCGTTAAACGGTTTAACAAAAACGTTTTATAACGAAATACGTTAAAAAAGACAACTTTATTATTAATCACCTTATCGCCATTTTCTGGATTATACCTTATTATATAAAAATATAAAAAGGATATTTCGAGGTTTTTAATAATAATGATATATATAAAATAAATAGGTTTAATATATCGATTTTTAATTCTGTAAATTAAAGTTTTATTAGATTAACTTTTAATTACGTTTCCGTTTTTATATTAAACGAACGTTTTGAATTTTACGAATAAATAATAGGTCGGTTAAAACGTTTATAATAGATAATTAAGAATTATTATTTATAGTAATTATTACCGATTACGATTAAAAAATACGTTATACGGTTATTAAAACGTTTTTAATTACGAAGTTATAAAGTTGTATTTTTTATATTAATATAACCGTAATTATCAACGTTAGCTGTAAATAGATATTCTAGCTTAAAAACTTTAATAATAATAACGTAAGTAACGTTAACAGTAACGATTATTCCTTTAACTATAAGGATATCTTTTTTTTTTGAAAGAATTTAATTCGTATATATATTACGAAGCTTATTAGATATAGTTTTTTTAAAAAAAATTAATTACATATTTTTTACAAAGAAAATATTACTTAAAATATGGCAGGATTAATATATTACGGTATTAAAGCTTTTTTCGACGCCGTATAAAAACTAATTGACAATTTATTTGCCGTTAATTAAGTACTTATAATAAATTATGTTAAATTAATATAATTATAATATCGTAAAAATTAAACTTGTTATTTTGTTAATGAAAACCTTAACTTTAACGTAAAAATTACCTTTTTAATAGGAATTAATTACAAAGTTTTAAAGGGTTATAAATTAAATAAAAACCAAACTTTTTAAAACTTCACACTAATTTAAAATAATTTTTTATATATTAAAAAAAATACAAAATATAGATATCCGATAAACGCATTACAATTAGTCTTAATAAAGTAAAAAAACTGTAACTAGGTAACGTTTAAATATAAACTTTTATAAAATACTTAAAAGTAAAAAATATCTTTTACTAACTTACTTTTAAAGTTATTCCGACGAAATTAAATATAGAACTTTCGAAATTTAGTAATTATTATTATAACTTCGATAAAGTATTAATACGGCTGTAGTTAATTTATTAGCTTGAAATTTATAAAGAAAATTAACATTACGAACAATATTCGAAAATTAAAACGTTTTCCTTAAAAAGTATTTACGAATTTTGATATTATAAAAGAAACTTAACAAAAACAAGGCCGTTTTTTGCGATATAAAATCCCCATTTTACAAAGGCGAAAAATAGGCTTGCTATAAATACCGCCGTTACGGTTAATCAAACCTTTTAACGCCGGACGGCTTCGCAGCCTGCCGATAACCGTATTTAAAAACGTAACGGCGATTTGGTTCCTTCGTGTGACGGCAGCCACTACGATCAAACCGTGAAGCTGGCAACCGTCATATAGGGCTGACAGCTGCCACATGAACTAGCCACCTGCCACATAGAAAGTGGGGATATTTATAAATCTTTACGTACTTTGCAACTCTGACTTTTTTTTTATTTTTTTTTTAGCTGAAAATCTTCGTTTATAGCATTAATAAATTAGCTACTATGTTATGTTAGTGCTGGCAGTAAATATTATTTTAAGCTTATTCCCTTATTTGCTGGCCTAGCGATTAATAAATAAAGTACTATACCTTTTTTACGTTGATATATAACGACGAAAAATAACGCGTTCTAAACCAAGACCCAGATTAACCAGTATTAAGATTAGATGTTTGTTAGGAAAGACTACCTATCAGCTAGTTGACGTTCCAAGTAATTTAGATTAATTAAAGGTAACATCGAAAATGCAGAAGACGAAATGCCTTATTAAAACCCAGACTAAAGAATAAAGAACGACGAATACCCTAAAGAAACGGTAGAAGACGACGTGTTGCAAAACGAGACCGAATCCGTAAAAATAAAGAGTTTACCAGATTAAGATTATAACTATTTAGAAACTGATTACGATAGATAGTTAATTAATAAGATAGCTAACAATAACCAGAACGTTTAGGGAGAACTTTAAAAATTCCGCGATAAAGTTGTTTATTTTTAAGCTAAATAAAGTTATTATTCCTTTACCTTTTTTAACGATACTAACCGCCTTAGCCGGGAAAATATAATTAATAATGTTTTTAGTAATATTAATACGTTTCGTTTTACCGTATAGTAATATGGCCCGTTTTCCGCAAGTTTGCGGGAAATAATAATACGAATTTTAACTATAACCGAAAAGAAAAGCCGCGTTAATAACTTAATTAAGTTTAATAGTAATAAAACCAAATTTAACGTTTAGGTTTATAAGGTTGCAAATAAATTCGAAACAAATAAATTAATTTTTAAAACGAAAATATTTATATAATTTATTTAATAAATTTTTTGGAAAAAAAGATTAAATAAGTAATTAAAATGCGTGTTCGATCGATTATATAACTTTTTTTTTACGTAATCGAAATAATTTAAGTATTGGAATTATTATATTATAACCCGAATTAAATTTTCGTTATTAAAAGAACTTTCCGTATTTTCTTTTTTAAATCCGATAAAAATTAAAATATTTACGATTTTATTTTTAAATTTAACGTTGCCGTTTAAAAGGTTAAAATCGCCGAAGATAAATAAAAGTAAGTTTTATAAAAATATCCTTTTTTAAATTTTGATTTATATTTTTTTTTAAAATAATTATAATTTTAACGTTATTTATAAAAAGTTTTATAACCGTATTATTATAGCCGTTTATAACAATTAGTTCGTTTATAAGAAACGTTAACAAAAACGTAAGCTTTAATTATATAACCTTAATAATAAACCGAAAAATAAAAAGAAAAAATCCCGTTCGAATAATAATTTCGATAAATCGAAAGTTTTAAGTAATACCGGCAAGCCTTTATCGGAAATCGAAAAAAAGGTATATTAAAAAATTAGTACGTAGTTTAATTATAATAAAACGGAATATAAAGTTAACGGTTATCTCGATAAGAAAAAGATTATTATAATAAAAATAAAAATAAATCGTTTAATTTCGATAAATCGGAAAAAGAATAAAACCGTTAGACAACTTTTTAATAGTTTTTTTTATATTAATAATAACGGAAATAAATAATTTTAAAAAATATAAAGTCTTTATTAAACTTATATAAATCTAAATAAATGGAATTAATTTATGTATTACCGCTTTTTATAATACCGGAATATAAATTCAATTTTTCATTAATTTCATTTTATTAAATAAACGAAAAAATAATTATAAATTCGTATTATTTAACTAAAAAAATTAATTTAATTATAAAATTATTAAAAATAATTTGCCGGTTAAATAAAAACTTAAATAATTATAGTATTCGAAATTAACGGATAACGTTTTTTTAATTCAATTTTCTAAATTATAAATACCGGATATAATATTTTTATCGATTTTAATTAAAAACAAATATAATTTATTATTAAATTATAAAAATAAAAATATTATTTAACCCGATAACTTTTTAACTTTAATTAAATTTTTGTTAATAATTAAATTTTTAACCCGATACGTATTAAATAGGTACGTTAATTTTAAAGTTTAAAAAAACGTTAATTACTGTAATTATATTAAAAAAGAAATCAATAAATAATATTCAATTTTTCGACATTTATGGAAAAAAATCCGAAAATAGTTTTATTTAATATCCGGATTTATTATTCCGTTAAATATATTAAATAAAAACAATATACCGGACGTATATAATATTAAGTCGATTATTTTCGTTATAAAAATTATTGAAGATAATATAATAATTATTTTAGTAACGAATAAATTAAAAATTAATTTCCGTCCGGAATAATGAAATAAATTTTTATTAATTTAAAAAGGTTTCTTTTTTTTTTTTTTTTGAAAATAAAAAATCGAACATTATAATGTTAACCGCCTTATTAAAATGGAAAATATATAACGGTTAAAAAATTCCTTTTCTCGAAAATAAAAATCCAGAGTACGTAAAATTAATGCGGAAATTTTTATTAAAACTTTTTATTTATTTAAAAAAAGAATTTAAAACTTTTTTAAATTTTTTTAAAATTTCCGACCCGGTTATAACGTAATTTTCGAATTTAACCGGTTAATAATTACCTTTAAACCTTTAATTTATCGGACGTCTGTTTAATATTTTTCGTTAAAAAAAAGTCTGAAATAAATTATTAAAAATAAATTTTATTAAATTATATATAAAAAAACGCCGCCTTTATTTTATTTACTTTAAAATTATATTTATTAAAACGCCGGTTTTATATCGATTACCATTAAAAAATTAATATTTAAAAAAAAGTTTATTTTAACTTTTTTATTTAATAATATTATATTTAATTATCGAAACGTTAAACGTTTTATTGAAATTAATATTATTTAAACGTTTTATGAATTTCGTATTATTATTATATCGGAATGTTTAATACTATTCAAAATTTATTAAAAAACGTTTTAATAAAAAGGGTTTTTTTTTAATTTTAAAATAAATTTTATTTTATAATAAATCTTGATTAATACCTAATTATACGAACTTTTTAATTGTTACGTAAAGGTTTACGTTAATAACGTATTAATTTATTCCGATTTTAAATTTTTTTTTAAAAATATTACGAAAAAAGTATTTACCGATTATATAAAATTAATTTTTAAAGAAATATTAAAAAGTTCCGGTTCAATATTAAAAAAAAATTACTTCGGTATTATTATAAAAGTAAATATAAATATTTTTATCGATTTAATTAAAATAAAGATAATTTAAAAATAAAAATTCGAAAATGTTAATAGCCGTATTATACTTTATTTATTTATATAATTGTATAATTACGTCTGAATATTTTATTATTATAAAAACGGTATAATTAAATTATTAAACCGTTTATTAAAAAAAGTTTTTTTTTTCGTAATAGAAATTTAATAAAATTATGTTTTCGAAAGAAAAAATCGGTTTATTTACGAAACCTTAATTTTTTTTTTTGATTTCATTAACCGATTAAAGTAAAAATAAACGTATTTCGTAATACGATTAAAGGTACTATTTGGTAATAATAAGAAAATAACAAATAAAAACCCACAAAATATTTTTCAAAAATTATAACTTTAACAAAAAAGGTGTATTTTATTTAGAACCGAAAGTTACTTGTTATAATTTAAATCTTTAAATATTATTACCTTGAATTTTAAGGCTAAAGTTTTTTATTATTAATAATTATTAAGCTTTATTATATTTTATAAATAAATACATTTTTTTATGCGTTATATTCGATAAACCGATTTTCTTTAATTTCGATATTATTTTTTAATATTAACTTGGTAAAAAAAATGTTATTACGGATATTTTATTACGAAAAACGATAAATTTATTTATAATTAAAGCTCGAAAGAAAAAGGAAAAAAATTAAGTTTTAATTTCGTTAAAACGATTAAACTTTTTTATCGTTATTATTAATAAGATACCGATTAAGGTATAAATCGAAAATATTTCATAAGATGTTAACCTGGTTAGTTTTATCCGTTACGAAAACGAAACGTAAAATTTAGGCAAAAAAGATAATAAATTAATAATACGCGAGAAAATAATTAACGCCCGTATTTTTTTCTGTACCGTATTTTGGTTAAAATAAAGTAATTAAAATATTAATATAAAAATATACCTGGTTCCGGTTTAAGTAAAATATTCGACAATATATTCGGAACTATTAAAATTATTATCGGAATAAAACGTTTCGAAATAAAATTCCGGAAAGTTTTATTTTTTTTCTATTTTAAATAATATTTAAAATTACGTCGTCGTCGACGGAAAAGATATGCCGAAAAATTGTTACGGTTGTAATTATATATAGGCGTTTATCGATAAATTTAATAAAATTATAATAACTTTATTAAATAAAAAGATTAATATCGCCGAAATTTTGGTTAACCGATATTATCGATATATATATCGTTTTTTTAAAATATTTATTATTTAAATTAATAATAATATAAAATAATTGGTTTTTTTAATTTTTAATTAAGTTAAATAAATTTATCGATATAAAATATTATTACGGAAACGTTTTATATCCGTAAATTTAAAAGATTATCGTACTTATAAAATAAAATAAAATTAATATTTACGTTTTTATATTAATAAATATTAAAACGATTAAGGCGTATATATACCGATATTAAATTTTGCGTATAAAGTATTATAATATTTATCGGTTAATATGGTCTTATTAAAGGTTATATTAAATAAAAATGTTCGGAATTTATTTTCGTTAAATTTAAATATAATAAAGGTAAAAGCTGAGTTAATTTAATGAATATTAATAATTATTAAATAAATTAAAAACGTTTAAATAGTTACAATTTTTTTTTATTAAGAATATAAAAACGTTAAAAGGTATAAATTAATAAAAAATATCGTTTAATTAATTTTAATATTGGCGAAAAATATTTTTTTTCGTAAAAGAAAATTCGTAGCGTAAATATTAATTAATTATTTAAATTAATAATAAATAAAAAATTTTAAGAGTTTAGAAAAATACGGATATAATTACGTTTTTAATTTATTATTAAGTTATAAAATAATTAACTTATTTTATGCCGATCGGTTACGTAAAACCGACGATAACCCGTTACCTTAATAAATTTAAATATTATTATTATTTAAAAAGGTTAACGGTAAATTCAACTTTAAAATGGAATAAATCGAGTAATTAAAGTTTAACGGACGTTATAAAAAGTTATAATATTAGGCCAAATAAAAAAATTTATATTTTTGATGCAATATAGTATTTTGTAATTAATTTTAAAAATGTTTTAATTATAATAAAACGGTTTTATATAAAATATTTTAAAGTATTTAAATTATCGGTTTGCTTATAAAAATAAATATACGTAATGGTTACCGATAAGATTAACGAAAACCATTTTAATAATAATAAAACCGTAAAGGTAGGAACCGGATTAATAAGGAAAAAACGGTATCTATAATGAATAAAAACTTGCAAAAGTTTTTTTAATCGTTTATAAGCTTTTAAAATGGAGTAGTATGACGGTAATTACTATAATTAAACCGTAAGGCTAGTAACCGTTATATAGGGTTAATAGCTGCCATATAAATTAGCTACCTGCTATACAAAAAGTGGGAATATTTATAAATTTTTACCCACTTTACGATTTTGCCTTGCTTTCCTTCTTTTCTTTAGCTTAAAACCTTCGTTTATGGCGCCAATAAATTAACTACCATGCTATATTAATGCTGGCCGTAACACTTCGTGACGCTATAATAAATCTTAATAGAAAAATATTAAAATTAAAAAAAATCATAAAAGCGGCAATCTAAACATTAACGTACTACCAATACGGCAGGTCGAATAGAAAAAGATACGGCAATACCGAGGTTACAACTGCAAGTTACGGCAATAGCTATACCATTATTACCTATTATAAATTATATCGTAATAACGCCTATACTTAAAAGGCGTATAAAACTTCGAATTCGGACTAAAAACATTTTAAGCTATTAATCGCAAAAAAAAATTGGAAGGCCATAAATAAGCTGGTCGATATATAATTTCGTTCCCGAAATTATATCTTTTTCGCTATAAAGAAAAGATTTCGAAAGGCCTTATTTTTACAGCAAAATTTTAAAAATATTAAATTATAACGTAATAATAATAAAAAAGGGTTTTCGGGATTATAACAGCAATATAAACCGAAAATTTAATTTCGTACTTGAACTATATATTAATATATAATAATTTATATATCAATTAATTATTTCAAATAATACGAAATTAAATATTTTACTTTTATTATTAAAAAACGTAACGTTATTAAAATATTCGTATATATATTTATATATATGTTAATATATATGCCTTACTTTTTTAAAATATTTTAATTACAAATGTTAATCTTTATTATTTCGTAAAAATACTTTAATCTTGTTAGCGTTATAACTTTACTTATATATAGCTTAACCGAAGACGATTGGAAAAATAAAATAATTTCGAAATACGGATTAACGGGCCTTAAAAGTTCTAAAATATAAATTCTAACTTTATAAAATAAAGTAGTTATTAAATTATTATAAAGAATATTAAAATTGTTAAAAGGTGGCAGAGAATAATAACGAAGCGTTGCTAATTAACAGAAAAAACTAAGATATGCCAAGCTGAGAAAAATTATGGTATGTTTAGTATCACTCTTTATAAAAACTTTAAAAGAAATTAAGGAAATTGTTTAAACTTAAAAATAATATTCGATCGCTTTTATAACGAATATAAAAGCATTTAAAATACTGTTAAAAATAAAAAAGCATCGGGATAAAAAATAAAAATAATAATGTCGTATAGAAAAACTATACGGATTAAGAAACCAAGCAAGTTAAGCGTAATTGAAGACGCCTGAAGAAAATAGCTCTTAAATTATATACCCTAAAGGTCTTAAATAAATAAAACATTTAAGTTAATACGTAAATTAAAGCTAACTTTAATTTAAAAGGGCGAAAAGGGCGATAAAAGTTTATATACCTTTTATTTTAACTTATTAATAAGTAACGACAACGCTAACTTTTTTGAAGATTATGAAAACGCCGATTAAGCTATCCGAAATTTTTACAAATATTAATAAAGAATTAATATATTAAAGGGTAAGTACGATAGTAATTTTGAAAATTCGAAAGATATAAACTTGGGTAAATTATCCGTTACTTATAAATTATTTATAATAACGGATAACAGCCCGTTTTTAAAAAAGAATTATAAAAGGCTTAAAACGAAAAATATAATTTAAAACAATTTATATAAAAATCCAAAAAAGTTCTCGCGTAAAGCCATTAAGTTTACACCTTTTACTAAAAAAGATTTATAAATATTTTAAATATATATATATGTATGTGTATTTATAAAAAAACTAAATAAATATAAAGTACGTATTTACGTAAAAGAACATATAGAACGAAAAAAATGAAATATAATAAAACTATAATAAATATAATAAAAACTATATATTGAAAATACCAATAATATTAATTATTTATCTTAATTAACATATATTTCAGATCAATTTTATCGTTACGTATTTAAACGATAAATTAAAGAAAATTATTTATATAAGATAATTTCTTATATTAGAAAAGTATTTCGATAAAGTACTCACAAAAATAAAAAAATATACCCTTTTTTCCTTAAAAGAGTTATTAAATTAATAAACTTTTTATACGGCTTAAAATAGGCCGGAATTGTTTAATAAGAAAAAGGTAAAATAATACTGACGAAGTTAAATTTCACTCATTAATTTTAAATAATACAATATATTATAACGTTAAAACTGAATATATTATCGCTTTATAAGTTATTCATCTTCTGTTTTTCGAAACTGAGAAATAATAACTTAAAAACGTTATTAAACATTATTAAAAATGCTTTTTTTTTAAAAAAAATAGACAAAATATATTTAAATATTTAAATATACGAATTATCGGTTTTTTTTTCAATTAATGACGTTAACTTAAATTAATAATAATAATATACAAAGAAGTTATTAAAGTTAATGAACTTAAATAAAATATAAAAAACTTTTACGTTATTTGTTGAAATTTATTTAAAGTACATTATTAAATATAAAAATAAAGTTAATAAAAAAGATATATTTAAATATATAAACTTGGTAAAAAAAAAGAACTTTTTAAGGGATATTAATAAAGCGAATATAACGTTTATAACCTTAATTTGATGTAAATTTAGAGATAATTTATTACTTAAATATTAAAAATATATCAAAAAATTATAGCGTTATTTAAACGGTATATTTAATTTATCTTTTTGGTACCGAAAATTAAAACGAAATTATCCAAATTATAAATATAATAACTTAAAGTTATTCGGAATAATAAATATGAACTTTACGAATAATTAAAAATTAAAAAAAACTTATTATAAGGTATATATTTTTAAACTTAAAACGCCTATATTTTATATCTTAAAATTATGAGGCGTTATTACGAAATATATCATAAAAACAAAATATATCGGTATAAAAACGGCTTTAACAAAAGCAATAAAAATTAGGAACTTTTTAATAAAATTAAAGCTTATATTTAAAGATTTTATTTTTATTTTAAAAAATCATATAGATAACGTGCCACAAAAGCGAACGCAACATATAAGCGAGCGTAACACTTTCTAGCACTTTCTAGCAATACACCCAAATAACTTAACCATATTACTTTAAATCAACTTAAATTAATCAAATATTCTTTTGCTAACTGTATCTATAGTTTGTAGATCAATGCACATATTATATCAAGGTTTGTTGAGGATGCTATATTACCATTCCTTCCTGTTAACCCTTTTGCAACCGACCAGCGCCTAACGCATCTAAGTTAATATTTCCTTTATTTTATATAACTTAAAACCGACCAATTAAATAACTATATTTAACCGAATTCTTAATCTAAATACGTAAGTATTTTGTATTGGGCTTTAATACGTGAAAAATATACGTCGGAAAACGTATTATAAAACGCGTTAAAAGACAAAAGGGATCCGTACGGGGCGTTTCATAAAACGTATAGTAAAACGTATCGGGCTTAACTTCGCAATGATTTGAAACTTACGTAATTATAAGATTAAAACAAACGTTTCTTAAAAAATAAATACTTATTATATAAAATAAATAAGGGGTTTTAATTAATAAAAAAGTTATAATAAAACATTATAATTATTAATTATTAAAATCGGTCGGTTACGGTTGATTTAAAAAAAGAAAATAACAACTTAACGACCGTAATAAGCCTTAATATAATACGTACACTTATTTAAAAGCTATAAATACAGTTAGCAAAAAAGTATTCGATTAATTTGAATTAATTTAAAATGATATAGTTAAATTATTTAGATATATTATTAGGAAGTACTAGAAAGTGTTACGCTTACTTATATGTCGCGTTCGCTTATATAGCACGTTATACTTAAATAGGTAAAGAAGATATAAATATTACGAAAGAAACATTATATTAAAATTAAATTTTATTACGTACGATAAAAAATCTAAGTAAAAAATATTAATTTTTAATACGTAAAAAGCGAAGCTAATCCTAGCGATAATTTTATAAAATAATTTAACTAAACAAAATTTAAACGGTTTATACGGAATTTGGAATTTAAAACATCAAATCTTTTTTAAAAATAATGTAGAAAATAAGGTTTAATTTTTATATAAATTAGTTATTTTTTAAATTTAATTTTGAATTTTTCGAACTTTCCAGCCGCGGTTATTTAACGCAAAAGGGCGTATCGGCAATTGGTGCTTTCAGGTACTGCAGGCTAGTGGGTTTTGTTCAGGCTAGACAGCAGAATGCTGCCTGGGATAGCCTTTGTTCACTGATGATCCTTTGTTACTCAATCGTATATATAAGAGCGATTATCTCCGGACTAGATTTGTCCTTTTTAGAACTTAAAGAACTAATACAGAGCAATTACGCCAGATTTCTACATTCGATCACTATAACTGCTAACAATATATATTAAAAAGCTATAAATATAATTAGTTAAAAAATATTCGATTAATTTAACTTAATTTAAGGTGTTATAATTAAGTTATTTAGGTATATTGCTAGAAAGTGCTAAAAAGCCGCTCCCTTATATACGTAGCTGGCTTATATATGTAGCTTGCTTATATATGTAGAACGTTATTATAAAGTATGTATTTATAAAATCTTTTCATTTATTTATATGAGGAAACGGGTGCAATTCGGAGTACCGTTATTATTCTAATTAATCTTTCTCGTTCTGTATGTTTTTGTGTATAGGAAAGGTGTAGGAGAGCGAAGCTCTAGCTACGTACATACAAATAGGTGGGGCTAACGCGCCTACCCCTTCGTTGCTCTAATGACCCCCCTCTACCAACAATTCCTTTAGCCACTATATATATCCTAACACGCTCTTATGGCTAAAGAGATTTTTACTGCCATTAAAGCTACTTAAACCTTACCGGCGTCTTTAAGCCTTTAGGCTTCCGTTTAAAATTTTATTATAATGCCTTTATACCTTCCGAAATATAATATTCTTCGTATATATAACTTATATTTCGGCTTTTTAATAACGGTAACTTTCTTTAAATAGTTTTAAAACTTTTTAATAACTTTATTAACTTTTTAATAATTTTTTTCGTTTACGCGCAAAACGTTAATATTTTTATTAACGTTATTATTAAATAATACTTTTTTCGTTATTAACCGTTATTAATTAAACTTTTTTTACCGTTTTTCGATAATTTTTTTAAATATTAATCGCGCTTATAACCTCTTAACTTAATATTCGACGTAATTTATTACGTTTTATAAATATTTTCTTTCGACACAATTTAAAAATATCCGTAACGTTTTATCTTTTAAAACCGGAATTATTAATTATCGTTGTTATTATACGCTTTTTTGCGTTAAGCCTAATTCTTCGTACCTTTCGTACGCTGTTAACCCTTATAATACGGCGAGAAGCTTTTACGGACCTTTAATTACTTTTCGAATTAAGCTGCGTTTAACGTTACGGCTAAATAACGAACTCTTTAAACGTTTACGCCCTTTTAGGCAATACCTTAAATTATATATAAAATAAATAGATTAAATATTAATTAACGGAAAAAAAGTAAAAAAAAAATTTAGCTAAAAATTGTTACTATATAAGCAAACGAATATAATTCGGGATACCGTTATTATTTTACTTAATCTCTTTCGTTCTATATATTTTTGTATATAAAAAAGGTATGGGAAAATAAAGCTTTAACCTCGGACCACACCTAATACATGACCCTAGCAATGCATAGGCAAAACATATACAAATTGATAGTAACCTACATATTTAAAAGTTGTTTAATAACGTAATAACGTTTTGGTTGATATAACAAAACTTTTTAAGCTATTTAGAATTACGTTGCCGTTTTTTACCAGGTTATTTTTTAATATAACTGTTAATTATAACCTGATTGCCAGCTTTTATAGGTTTTAAACGTTTAATAGCTTTATCCTTCACCGTTTTGATATTTATTAAATTTATAAAATTTTTTATTAGGTTATTTAATAATAATTTAACGTTTAAAACGTTCGTATTTTTCGAGTTTCGTTTTTAAGTTGCGATTTTCGTAATAAAATGTAATTTTTTCGGTATTAAGATCGTTAAGTTCTTTATTCGCTTTAATTATTATACCTCCTATATCGTAAGATATTTTTGCATAATTACGTACGGTTATTTATATATTTTTTCGTAATTTTTTAATTTTATCAAAAATATAAATTATTTCGTTATAAGTTATAATTACTTTCTCCGGTAATATTTTTAGCTTAAGGACCGGTTAAAATATTATTTTGGAATTTTTTAATACTGTTTCGGGTTTAAAGAAAATACCGCTATAACGTTATCCGGCTTCAATATTTTCATTGGTAAAAGTAATTTTTATAATTTTATAATATATTTTTAATATACAGCGCTTATATTAAAAGGCGGTCGTAAAAATTCCGCCGCCTTTGTATAATATTTTACGATATTTTTATTTAAAAATAAAAAATAAAATAATATCGAATAATTAAAGGTTAATATTTAAATAAAATAATGAATATATAGAAACGACCTTATCTTTTATACATTTTTATATAAAAATAAAAGATACGTATATAATATAATTATTTAAAATAAATAATTATTATTTATAATTAAAATGCGGCTTAGTTTCGGAAAAAAGATAAATTTTAATTATTTTAACGTAATTGTTATATAATCAGACCAATTGCTAGCTCCACTGAGCCACGAGCTCCTTGTCGGGTCGTATCAGCGACTGTTGTTGTATACGTTCTTATCAGGATTTATGGGGTCCTGTCCTAGCCCTGTCTGGCTGTAGGGGGCTGTATTCTTACAGTAATAATATTGTTAATGTACCTTTTCAGAATTAATATATATTTAATTTTTTCGATATTATTAAAAAATTATTACTTTTATACGGTAAGGTTATTAAAAATATATACGACCGTATTTTTTTCCGTATATAAAGCCGATATATTTAATAATAAAAACTTATAACGTTATTTCCAACTTTTTAAATTTTATATAAACCGTTTCCAAATTTTTTACGATCGTTTTATTAATTTATTCCCCTTTTTAAACGCCCGTTTTATTTATATTATATTCGTTCGTAAATTAACTATTATATTTAACTCGAATTTAGGTTAAAAAAGGAAAAGATTTATATATATCGTCGTAATTACGTGCCTTAAGGCGTTTCCGAAACATAATTCTTTTATATATATATATGTATATCTTATTATAACGTTTAATAAAACAATTAATTTAATACTTTTTAATAATCCTTTTCGAGCTTGATAAAATTTCGGTTATATAACGGATTTAATTTTTCGTTAAGGCGCGACCGTATACTTTTTTAAATAATATTTTAGTTAATAAGCTTTTATTTTTTTCAATTTAAAAGTTTACGCGCATTATTTTAGGCTTCGGAACGCAATTTGGTGCTATAAATACGGCGTAACAAAGTTAATTAAAATATTTCGAATTTCCCGTTCGTTAAGATTTTAAAATTACCTTCCGAAACAAAATTCTTAACGTTCCGTATTCTGCGTTTACGATCTAAATTAATTATCTTTACCCGAAATTAATTCATTAAAGGGTTATTAAGATATCGCAAAGTAAAGGTAATAAGGGTGGTTATTGTTGTTGATAAAAGTTCTATGCATTGCTAGGGTCATGTATTAGGTGGGGTCCGAGGTTAGCTACGTACATACAAATAGGTGGGCTGACGCGCCCACCCCTCCGTTACTTTAGTAACCCCCGCCCAACCAACAAATCCTTTCGCCACCACATATATCCTAACAATTTAGTTATAAATATTTGAAATAATAGAGTTTTGCAGGAAAATCCTAGATTGGCGGGTGTTTTTTTTTTGCACTCCCACTGTACCTACAGAATATCCGGCCGAATATTAAAATCGCCTAACGCTATTGCTATATTGAAGTTTTGATTTACAGTATGTAAAGCTCGGAAAAGTTAGTTGGTAAATTTAATCTCCCGGTAGGATGTTGAACTTGGCCCTACGGCGTAGTAATTATAAGAACCCCCACGCCGCCGGTTTATTCGTTCTATGAGCTGATGCGAGTGTTGATGCCTATGGGATATCGTCCATACTCTCGGACCCTGGGAAGCTTCCTAGCACTTCTATGAGGTTGGTAACATGCATCATTTCGCTCGACGCGGCCAAGAGATTCGTTGGCTATACATTTAGGAGGGGTAAGCACTCGCTAGAGTGGGATAACACGTTGCATTACAAGATGACATAAGAACTCGGATTGAATTGGCAAGACACAAGCGCAATCTCAAGCGCAATCTCTGCTGTATATACTACGAAGTTCTGCATAGCATACGCAGAAGACTTGGATGGGCCTGAGGCACGTGTGCCCGCACGTGCTTAATACTTAATCGATGTCGCCTCATCCGTATAAGCCAGCTGCTCAAACACGACTGTACGGGGTACTACCCCGATGCCGATATAAGCGTGAGTGGGGACATATTTCATCACTTCTACTCCACTGACCGCACAACGACTTTTGCTTATGAAGAAGTCGAGAACGCCTCAATAAAGAAGGCTGGAGCGCCCAGCTTAGCCCTCAGCCCAATGCGACGTGATATGCTTGGCTACCAAACCGAAGATGGTGTCGTGTCTACCAACAACTTTTGTCTGTAATCCACATTACCTACCATATTGTGGGGTGGCAGTTCCCATAAGACGTGCAGCTCAATGGGCAGTCAGAAGAATTCTTATCGGCGAGTCGCGGGGACGCATGTATGCCATGCGTCGGCGCAGAAGACTCTCATTGGACAATTGACTTTAAAAGCCAACCCCACAGCAGCTGTACGATAACATCACTGCCCCTGACGACCAAGACCGGGCGAAGGCCGATATGGACCCGGCTCTGCATCTCTGGGCATGGTGATTATCCTTCCAAATCCAGCCAGCTCGTTACGAGCGCGCAGCAGCTCATAAAAGCTCGGGCGCCCGCGTTCGTCTGAGGTCCCAAACCCGGGTTCCTCCCGAAGCTCTTGACAGCTCGAGACGCTCAATCGATAGCTCGGCATTTGGGATCAGTCTGCTCCTGACTCTGGTGCTCTTATCCAGATCCCGATCTCTAGCCAACACGCTACCCGGACTTAATCGGGTCACCATGCACATCCAAGCCGTCTCTTTGGCCACCGGCCTCATCGCCGTCGCCCAGGTCGTACGCGCCGCGCCCGCCGAGAAATGCAAGCCCATGCGGAACGTCGAGCTCGGGCCCCGGCCCGAGTACCTGATCAGAGACATGGACGAGGGCCCGCTCAAAGATAAGCTTTCGTCGTGCCTAGACCAGGAGGCGAAGACCAGCAAGTTCAGCATCGGGCACCGCGGAGGCGCCGTGCTCCAGTTTCCCGAAGAGACGGTCGAGTCCTTTATAGCCGGGACGAGGATGGGCGCCGGCATTCAGGAGTGTGACGTCGCTTTCACGGCCGACCGCGAGCTCGTGTGCCGCCACGCGCAGTGTGATCTGCACACGACGACGAATATCCTGGTCACGCCCCTGGCTGCCAAGTGCACGACACCGTTCACCCCGGCCGCCGACGGCAAGCCCGCGACCGCTAAGTGCTGCACTAGCGACATCACGCTCGCCGAGTACAAGATGCTGTGCGGCAAGATGGACGGGTACAACGCCTCCGCCACGACACCCGAGGACTTCCAGGATGGCATCCCCGACTGGCGTACTAACCTGTACAGCGCGCAGTGCGGTACCGTCCTCTCGCACAAGGAGTTCATCCAGCTGGTCGACGGCATGGGCCTGGAATTCACGCCCGAGCTGAAGCTGCCCGAGGTCGAGATGCCCTACGACGGCGACTACACGCAGGAGATGTACGCGCAGCAGATGATCGACGAGTACAAGGAGGCCGGCATCGACCCGGCCCGCGTCTGGCCGCAGAGCTTCGTCTTCTCCGACGTCGCATACTGGCTTGAGCACGAGCCCGAGTTTGGCCAGCAGGCCGTGCTCCTCGACGACAAGGGCGACACGCGCGAGACGTTCCCCGGCGCCATCGCCAACCTCAGCTTCTACAAGGAGTCAGGTGTGCAGGTCATCGCCCCGCCGCTTCCGTACCTCGTCACCACCGACGAGAACGACAATTACGTCCCCTCCGAGTACGCCATCACCGCCAAGGAGCTCGGCTTCAAGATCATCACCTGGTCCCTCGAGCGCTCGCCCCCGCTGAAGCGCGTCGCCG
Source organism: Monosporascus sp. CRB-9-2 (assembly GCA_004155915.1). Classification (NCBI taxonomy): domain Eukaryota; kingdom Fungi; phylum Ascomycota; class Sordariomycetes; order Xylariales; genus Monosporascus; species Monosporascus sp. CRB-9-2. Next base: position 22,446 of record QJOA01000192.1, on the reverse strand, counting down.
AAGAGGGGGACTACTACTACATGTACATGCTCAACGGCACCAAGCATGACGGCGACCTCTACGAGCTGGTGGACGTGCTCGGCAGGGAAATTGGTGTCTTGGGAATCTTTTCCGACTGGTCGGCTACCGTTACTTATTACGCCAACTGTTTCGGCATCCTCTGATCGGCGGAGAGCACCCAATCAGAACGGAGCGTTTCGGGGTATTGGATATGAAAACGTCGTGATAGACCTGGTAGCGCGTATCGTGATAATATCTAGACATTTGTAATATGAGGCGCTAATCGTAATAAGATTTTCGCACAAGTCCCCAAAATCTGGCCCTGGATCAAAGAGGTCAATGATATGACTGATGTCGTGACGACGTCGACATCCACGATGGCTACGAGAGCGAATCCGCGCCTCACGTCAAGGTTTACATCGGACATGAAGCGAGCGTTCCAAGGCGGGGACGATTACCAAGCTACCAAGCTATGGTGCGTCTGCCGCGCTCCTCGGTAAGGACAAATGACTTGTTTGTTTGCCGGTCAAGACATTCCCGACACACTCGTAACACCTAGACAAACACCAGATCTATATGCAGTTAGTGAAGCCTGCCATCGCACTCTGTTTAGCGCATACTTTTCCGGACATACATCACGGAATTATGTTGTAAAGGAGCAAATGCAAGCAATGCATATAGCCGCTCTCTTCTTTTCTATCATAGATCTGAACTTAGTGAAGTGGACGGGAGGAATATTGCGATTAGGTCTAGAAATAGCAACTGGTGATTTTAAAAACCTGTCATCGAATTCGAGATCCCCCGCCAGAACGGATAGTACCATTCTTCACCCATATAAGATCACCGAACACTCAACCATTTGTCCCCTCTTGCCCACGATGAATATCCTCGGGCGCCAAGCACTTGTCCTGTGGGCGCTTTGGACCTTGGCCATGCCGTTGGTCTCCGCGACCACAGCACAATTGCGCAATATCATGTATTTCTGCGGGTGAGATCCTATCCTGACATCATCCGCAAAGGCGTTATTGACGAAGTATCACAGCCAACACCCGACAGTGCCGAATTCATTGCTCACCTCACAAATCACTCACGTCATCATGGCATTCATGAATTCAAACATTCTCAATTGTGAAGAGCCAAGCTCCGATTGGCCATTGTTCATGACCGTCAAGGAAACTCGCACCCAGTTCGCCCCGGGCACCAAGATCATGATTGCCATCGGCGGTTGGGGTGACACTGCCGGTTTCAGCCTCGCAGCCGCCACGGAGGAAGGCCGCCAGAGGTGGGCGCGTAACGTCGCTGCCATGCTGCGAGACACGGGGGCTGATGGTAGGTCGAGCAAAGCCGTTGACGACGTTTCGATTCTCACCTGTGCTTGAACATTGAATTTGCTGATGGGCCTGGTTCGTCACAGGGGTAGACATTGACTGGGAATATCCTGGGTAAGAATCATACTCCGCGCCTATGCCGAACAGGCTAGATAGTGGTCTAATCATCTATCAAAAGAGGAAACGGCGAAGATTACAAGCAGGTGCCCAACGAGCATAAGGCCTGGGAGATCGGAGCTTACCCACTCCTTGTGGCGGAGATCCGGACGGCTATCGGGCCCGACAAGTTGATATCGGTAGCGGTGCCCGGCCTTCCCCGGGACATGCTACCGTTCACGGCCGAAAGGTTGCCCACAATCATGGAATCCGTCGATTTCCTTAACGTCATGACGTACGAGATGATGAACCGCCGAGATACCATAACCCAACACCATGCTGGCAAGGTGGCTTCGCGCGAGTCGCTGAATAATTACATCAAGAACGGGGTCAGGCCCGGTGACCTCAATCTGGGTTTCGCGTTCTATACGAAGTTCTACCGGACAGAACATCACACTTGTCTGCGGAACCCGATCGGCTGCTCCACCTTGTTGATGGAGGACCCCAAGACCGGCGTCGACATGGGGCGTACCGGTGCATTTGCGTGGGCAGACGATGCCCCGGCAGAGATACAAGTGTCGTTCTCCAAGGCGCTTCGTGACGGTCAGTACGACGAAGTTGGTGGGGGGTACTATTACTGGGATGCGGATCAGGACCTCTGGTGGTCGCACGAGACGCCCGGCTCCATCGAGGACAAGTTCGGACTCGTCAGAGAACTGGGACTCGGCGGCGTATTCGCTTGGGAGCTGGGTGCGGATGGGCCGGAGTATTCGCGGCTGGCTGCCCTCAACGCCGCTGTGGGAGGTCCCCTGGGGAAGAAAGATGAGCTATGAGGTGGTTGGAGATCAGTTCTGTCTAATACGAAGTAAAGGAGATGATTTCGACTATTTCTACCTAACCGCCTGTACCACTGTTAATACCACAGGCCTTCCACCCTTCAACACCGTAATCTAGACAAGTGTTCGGTAAGGATTCTATAACTAATCAAGTTACAAGAAGAAATCACAGTTGCCAACGCTGGCAATTAAGGGGCCTCGGGGAATATAAACCAGAATACCTAGCATTTCTGCCACACATGACAATACCACGTTGAAAACTCGGGATCCCGTCCGCTCTCCTCTAGAAACCGCGTAGGGCCAGATCAATAGTTGGGTCGGCGACGACCAGCGAATCCCTGTTGTATGTTTTTGTGCCCCTGATTTCTTTTTATTGCGGGGTTCTGTTACGGCACTGGTGCTGCGTGAGCGTATCCATATGGAGTCATTGGATTTCTGGTTGCCAGTCATGAATTCTGTATCCGTTTTGGGACGTGGTAACTTGGTCGAGTAGCCTGAGGGGGCCGTGACAAGTCCTATCCCGTTGCACATCCGACGGGTCCTATTCCACAAATATATCCTTTTCGTATCGCCGGTTTGGTAGCCGAGTACTCCCTGGTGGTAAGAAACTCTAATCTCTTGGGAGACTGCTAACAATCCATTTTTTAGCCTCGTTATGGTTCCGGGCATCGCAAGAACCGAACCGTTGCCTGGAAATTCCCACAACCGCTGCCAAGTGGAGCATGACGGTAGGCCTAGTAGCTTGTTCTATTCTTTTAGGGTCCATTCGAACCTTCAATCTCCTTCAATCCGAAGGACGGAGCGAACTGCATATCAATTCTAAGATGTTTTCGTCTCGCCCGACCAAGTTATTACCCCACGCCGTCTCTAACTCGCACTTACATATTTCGGGGTTGCGATCTCGTATGGAACTTTGAACGGACGTCAAGTTAATTCCTAATCACAATCCTCGTAATCAAGAATCGGGTGAAATGTTACTTTGGATGGACAACGCCAATGTCGGCTATACGGAGAAGTGGTCCCTGAAAAGCAAGTCCGGAAAGGCATACGATGACGAGATTGGCTTCCCTCGGAACTAGAACAACCGCGTACTTGCCCCGGACCAAAAAATTCCGTCATATACGGGTATCTCCAGATGTGCCCTGTTACCCATCGCTAGTATGCTACATAACGGGCGGAAACTCAGTGTTTCTTGCCGCGCTCGAAGGCCTGCACAGACAACTCTCCATGATAGAACTAGGGTTTGCACTACCCACCCACCCACGCTAAAATTTCCACCCACGGGTACCCGTAGGTAAGTAAAAATTAGCGTGGGTAGGTAATAGGGGTGCGTAAGTAAAATGAAATTACCTATGAACTAACCACCCGTAGGTACCCAAATTGCTGAAATAGGTACCCACCTACAGGTACCCATCAAGGACTTAAGTATATATATTATATAAATATAATTAAATTAAATATTATAAAAATTAAGAATTTTATTAAAATAAATTTATTTTTAATAAAAGTTTTTTTTTAAATATTTATTTTTAAATTTAAATGCTTAATTATTATGTTTATATAAATTAATCACTTATGTAATACTATATTAATTAACGTATTAATTATTAATAATATTATAAAAAATTAACTACTTATAAAATGCCGTATTAATTAACGTATTAATCCGCATTTTAAATTATTATAAAAATTAAAAATTTATTTTTTCGCTAAACTTTTTAACTTTTAAAATAATAGTTATGTTTTAAAAATATTTTTTAAAGCAAAAATAAAAAACTTTTTTGTTAATAAGTTAAATAATTCCGAATTATTATTATTACCAAAATCGATAAGTTTATATATAATATTAAGTTTTTTATTAACAACTTTTTATTTATTGCCAATTTGCTAAATAAATTTTTAAATATTTCGTTGGCGTAATTTATTAACTTACTTTTTACGCCATTACTTGTCCTGCTACGTTTAAGCCTTTATTAATACTGCTTTACGTACGTTATCTTAAACTTAGTTACGGTTTTTAAAAACCGGTCTCGAATTATATAATCCGTTTATTTTACCGCCGTAATCGGGAAAACCAACCGCACCCACCGATCCTATAATACCAGTTATATTATAAACTAATTTTATATCTTTTACTATTAAAATAACCCGTTTATTATAAATATAACATAAATTAAAAGTTATAAACAATTAATACGTAAATTACTACGTATATCGAAAAGAAAATATACCGATAAAAACTATAACGAAAATAACTTTAAATATTTTTTAAAACGTATTAAAAATTAATCGCTGAAATTTAAAATCCGTATAATTTAAATCGAAAATAATTTTATATATAAACCGTTAAAACGGGGCTTTCGGGATAAAAAGGTTAATTGTAACGGCTATAAGCTTAACTAATTATTAAACCTAGTCGTACGGTTTATATTAACAATAATATCGTGGAAATCTAAGTAATAAGATAATAGTTACGTTTAGTAATAATAAATAACCGTAAGTAATTTAGGTAATTAATCGTTATTATAAGCTGGTATTATTTAAATTATGGAAATAATAAGCGTATATATATTTATTTTAGTTCGATATATTCGAACTAGCTCGATTTATTTATAGTGGTTAAGTTTTATTAAATCCGTTAAACTCGTTAAATTCTTTTTTGTTTAATTAACTTAAAACGTTAAACCTTATTTTTTATTAAATTTATTAAGCCGGTTACGTAACTTTAAACTTTTTATCGGAAATATTTATATATTTTCCAACCGTTTAATAATGGGTTAAGTTTCTGGGTTATAATACGCTTCTTTTTCTTTTTAAAATTTTTTCCTTTTAAAATTAATTTATTTATCGTATTTTTTAATAAATAACATTTTTTTATTATTATTTTGTTTTATAATTTAATTATTATATTTAATCGAATTAAAAAGTAACGATTTTATCGTAAATATAATAACGTTTAAATTTTATCGGAACGAATTAATCGTTTTAGTTTTAATATGTTTTTTAACTTTTTTTTATTTTCGTTATAAGTTTAAAACCGAAATTTTTAAGGTTTATATTAGTTCTGGAAAATGCTTTTATTATATTAAGTATATTAATTTTTACAATTTTTTTTAGTTTTTTCAAGGTAAAATATCGGAAATTAGTAGATACAAAAACCGATTAAAGCTTTAAAAACGGTTTACCGAAAAAGAATTATTTAAGGTTTAATAATATTTTAACGAATTATTTAGTTATTTAAACCGATTACGAAGTTAAAAGAAGTTATTACGACGACATAGAATCGAAATATTACGTCGGGGAATTTAAGGTACGGAAGTAATGGAAAACTTTGAACGTTTAAAACGGGAATAAAGGTAATTAAAAACCGAGATGGTTATACCCGTATAAATTTTTTTTTATTAATTGATTTAATGTTAAGGGAACGGATTAGGTATTATTAAGTAACGTAAATTAGCATTTTAACCTTGGCAGTTTCGACGTTATTAATAATTTTTTTTAAAAGGCGTTAAACGTTCCTAAAATCTTTTACGGATTTTTATGTATTTTCGGAATTTAAATAATCTTTTTATTTAATTAAATATTAAATAAGTTCGTTCTATTTCTGTATATTTAAATTTTCTTTTCGTAAATTGGTACGTTTTTTATAACTTTTTTTTTGCTTTATATTAATTTTAATTGTATTCGTTATTAATTTAAGTAAGGAAATATAAAAAATTAAATAAAGCTTAATTTTCGGTGGTAACTTTAATTCGTAATTATTTTTTAAGATTTGTTTGGTAATTTTATATGAATTAATATATTTAAAATCAAGTTTTTTCTTAAATTACTTAATTTAAATATTTTTGATAGTTAAATAAATTATTTCTTTTTCAGAAAAAGTTAGTTTTTTTAAATTTTTTTCAGTTTTAATATTTGCTTATTTAATTACGTACGAATTTAAGTTTTGTTTTTATTTCGGTATATAATTGCTTTAATTGTTTTAATATTAAAATTATTTTAACGTTAGCCGGTTTTTTATATAAATTTTTGTAAACTTTTAGTATAAAATCAAAATTAATAATTGTTAATATCCTTTTAATGTTTTTATAGTAATTAATGTTACAAGTTAACTATATAATTGGTAATTCTTTAATTTAATTATTTTGTTCGTAATTCACGTCGTATTATAAATACGTTTTTAAGATTTGGTTAGCTTTTTTTATTTATACGTTTATTTACAATTTAAATACGTTAAATAATATATAATTTAATTTAAGTCAAGTTATTAAACCTTGCCAGAATTTTAAAATAAATATTATGTTTTTATTTAATATAATTTCCGTTATAAGTTCGTAAATATTTAGAATATATTTAAGGAAAATATATGCGAATTATTTTATATCGGTATTTTCGTTATAAGGTAAAAAATTTAAAAATTTTCGTATATCGATTAACAATTACGAAAATGTTATCGTAATATATTTTTATAGCTAGGGTTTTTAATATAAAGAATTTAATAATAAAATTAAATATAATAAAATTTTATAGTCGTTTTATAATTAGTAATAGTTGTAACTTTTTATAAGATTTATATCGTTATGTTTTTACTTTGACGTAATGTTATATTATTATATTATTTTTTATACGGTTAATTTCATTTTAGAAAAATAATATATCCGTTATAAACGTTGTAAGATTTCATAAATCTTTGAATGTTTATATAATTAATGTTTATATATATTTTGTATTAGGTTTTTTTGAAATTTTTTAATATTCAAATTTCGTTTATTTATTATTTTTCGTGTAAGTTATTATTATATTGTTATATATTGAATTGGGACGGAGAGAATCGGTCCTGATAAGTGCATAATCGAAGAGCGTGTCACGAGTGAGCCCAGGGTTCAAGAGATAATGAAGGCAACGCAAACTGTATTCTGGTGTTAAGACCAGTCCAAAAAGCAAAACTATGAACGATGAGTGGTGATGTTCTCGGGGTTGCGCCCGGCGAAAAGAACCGCTAGAAATACATAGGGGGTGCTGACTAATCGATCAGCCAGGCCATGTGTCCGACCCTGCACCCTGCTCCATTTCAATATGTTGGTATATATTAATTAAAAACCTTTTTATCGTAATAATTTGTTATTATTGTAAATATTTTTTGAGTATTATATCGAAAATTATTTGTTCTATTTTGACTTTAGGTTTTTTTAAGTTAAGTTATTTATTAAATACGTTTATTTTGCTATTTTTTAATCTTTTGTAATAAATAATAACGTAATCGAATTTAGAGAGATATTTCACCTAACGTAATTATTTTCCGATTAATTTTCGTATCGTAAAAGAATGTATAATGTTTTTATAATCTGTATATATTTTGATTTGGTATATATTGCCCTTAAAATAATGTTTAAATTTTTAAAAACGTTAACGATAGTTAAAAATTTCTTGTTATATATAAGGTAATTTAGTTCGGTTTTATATAATTTGTAAAAGTAAAAAGTAATAAAATAAAGATTTTTTTAATTGTTTCGATATTTAATTATTATTATTAAAGCGTAATTCGAAACGTTAGTTTTTAATTTAATTAATTGTTTTAGTTATATATAATTAACATTAATTTATTAATTAAGGCGTTTTTAATTTGCAGTTTTTCTCTTGACTTTTTTAATATTTATTTAAATTAATTATTTTTTCTGGTAAGCTTTATTAATAATATAATGATTTTGTTAAAGTTGCATATAAATCTTTTCTAATAATTGGCAAATATAATAAATGTTTATATCTTTTTAACGTTAATAAATTATGCTTATTTTTTTACTATTAAAAATTCTTAAAGTTTATTTTGATATATTTAAAAATAATAATATATTTTAAATATTTTATTTTTTATATATAAATAGTACTTTTTTCGGCGTTAATTAAAAAATTAACGTTTTATAACGTTTATAAAATTTTGTGGTTTTATCTTGTATGGTTTTTTTTTTCGAATAAATTCGGATATTATTAAGGTAATATATAACAAAAATGTTAAAACATTTTCGTAATACGTGGTTAATTATTTGTTAAAAGGTTGCCGGTACGTTTATAAATTTAAAAGGTATAATAAGGTGTTCAAAAAATCCGTATTTAATTTTGAAAATTATTTTTTATTCGTTATTTAATTTAATTTATATTTAGATATATTTATTTTTAAATTTAAAAATGTAAATTATTAAGTTTTGTATAAGGGATTTTTTATTTTAATGATTAATGGTAATAAAGTTTTATTTTTGATAGTAATATGGTTAAATTATTTATAATCGATAATGAATTATAATTTTTGATCTTTTTTAATATAAAAAATATTAAGTATTTTGTTAATGATTTAAAACGTTATATATAACCTTTTTTAATTTATTTTCGTGATAATTACGCAATATTTTTAGTTTTATTTGGTTTAAGTTATAAATTAGGTAAAAAGTAGATATTTTGTTATTTCTAAGAGTTATTTCGTAATTTTATTTGTTATAAAATAATAGTTTTATTTTAAGCTTTTTTTAAAATCATCGTTTATACCGATAATATTTTAATAATATTTTAACTATCCATTTTGGTAACTTTTTGAGTTTTAATAATAAATCGTTATTTATTTACCGAAATCGTGTTTTAAAACTTATAATAATACGCTGTATGTTTCTGATATACTTTTTATTTATTATATATTTTATTTCTTTGGGTAATAAAGTTTTTATTATATTTTTATGCTTATATTCGTTAATTTTATTAATTAAATATTAAAATCTTACGTTGTTTTATATATCGGTAAAAAGTAAAACGAAATGTATTTAATTACTTTTTTAATTAATAGCTAAATTATATTATTTTAATTATAATAATCCGAAAATTATGTTGTAATTTTTTATTAAGATAATATCGAAATTAATAGTTTATTTTTTTCCTTTAACGAAAGTTTTGAAATAATTAATTTTGCGTTTGATTTTTTTGTTATCATAATTAAATATTTAACTTTCGACATTTTCGATTTCGTAAAATATTCTTTATTTTATTATAATAATTATAATTTATTTAATATTTTTAAAACGATATAATTTCTTTATATAATTCCATAATTTATTATTACAGGATATTACTTATTTTTTAATTCGTATTTATATTATAAATAATTTCTTTTGTCGTTTTTATTACGTATAAAACTTTTTTAAAGTATTATTATTTACTTTTTTTTTTTTTGCCAATTTAAAGGTTTTTTATAAATAACGTTAATTTTTTAGGTTATTTTTAAATCTTATAATTCGTTTTAAAGGTTATTCGTTTAACTTTTAAAGTTAATATAAATATTTATTTTATCGGCGTAATATAATTTTTAAATAAGTAATTTATTTTTAAAAAACCTTTTTAATAGTATATTTTAATTTTAAAATTTCGTTTCCGTAAAAAGAAAATGAATAAACTTTTTTCTCAAGGTTGCGTTGTTTTATTAAGTTTTCGGTAAATGTTAACTAGAACTGTAAGTTTATAATTCTTTTTTAGTAATATTTTTTATTATTTTTTCTATTAATTTTTTTTTCCTTTAATGATTTTATTAATTATAATAACAAAAATTATTTTTTATAAAATAACTTATTTTTTAGTTAATTTTTAAATATTATTAATTAATCGATTTCGTTTTAAATTATTATCTTTCGAAAATATTGGTATTATTTTTAATTTTTAAATTTTTATTTATTTAATTATTTAAATTAAAACCTTAGCGTTATATTTATATAACTTGTCTCATAATATATTTTTTATAATTTTCGTATATTCCGTATTAACATCGTTTATAATTAACGGCATAAAGTTTCCCGTGCCGATTAGGTTTTTTTGGGTATAAACCTTTATTTTATTTTTAATATTTTTTTATTTCAGCGTTAAATATTACTTAATCGGTCTTTTTATTGTCGTTATAATTAAAAAGGTAAATTGTACTTTTTAAGCTTTTTATTTTTATTTTTATAATTTTAAAGCTATTTTACAACGGTTATTTTGGTAAAAATTTTTTTTTTTCATTATTATTTTAAAAAAATTTTGGGTTGTTTTAAATTTTTATTCTATTTTTGGTAAAAGGTTATAATTATTTCGAACGGGAATTATACTAATCGTTTTTTTATCGTTAGTTTTTATCCGGTATTAGCCTTTAAAAGCCAAAATTTATTATTACGGTTATTTTTAGTTTTTATATTATTGTATAATATGTTTTTATTTTTCGTAATTATAAAAAATAATTGGGCCCTTTTTTAATTAAATAGTTCTTAATTTTATAAATACTGGGTAAGTTCTGTAAAAGGTTGAAAACGAATTACGTTTTTTCTTTTTTTTTTTTTTTAGTTAGCTTTAAAATATCTTAATTTTGAAATCAAGTATTTTTTTCTTTTTTTTGTTGTTTTTTAAATTATCGGTTATTAAATTTTATAATTTCGGTAATATATTTATTAAAGCTTATCATTCGGTTTTCCTTAATTAATTCTTTTTTAATGGTTTTTTTTTAATTTCTTATAAAATATATTAACTATAATATCGGTTTTATCGTTTTCGTATCCGGCTTTAACGGTTAAGCTTTTAAAAGTTATAATATATTTAAACGTTAATTATTTTTTATTATAATTAAAAATGTTTTTAAATTATGCTTTATTTTTTAGCCGGATTCATAAAATTATTTTAAAACTTATTTTCGAAATTAATATAATATTCGAAACCTTTTTTAATAAAAATTTTGTATTAAACTTTTTAATTTGTAGGAGATTTCGGATAATAAATTCGAATTAATTTATAACGTTTTTAATAAAGTAAGTTATTATAACGAAAATTTAATCCGGTAAAGTTTTTAATTTTAAAAATCGAAGGTACGTTTTAGCCTTGATAAGAAATCTTTAAACGTTTTTTTTATTATAAAGTTCGGGCTTTTTAATTTTGATTCTAATAATTATTATAAATTAATATTTCGGTTTAAAGTTAATGTTTAAATTATCTTATTTTATTTTTAAATTATTATATAACGTAATTTGAAATATTAATTAATATAATAATAATATCAAATATTATTTAAAGTTTAACGGTATTATTAAATAAAAGTTTATAACGCATAACGTTATAAATTTAATTAATTATTAAATTTAATCGTACGGTTTATATTAATCATAATATTATAACAATTTAAATAATAAAATAATAATTACGTTTAATAATAATAAATAACCGTAAATAATTTAAATAATTAATTATTATTATAAGCTGGCATTATTTAAATCATGGAAATAATAAGCCTATATATATTTATTTTGGTTCGATATATTTAAATTCGCTTGATTTATTTATAATAATTAAATTTTGTTAAACCCGTCGAGCCCGTCGAATTACTTCCTTTGCTCGATTGGCTCGAAACGCCAAGCCTTATTTTCTTTATTAAACCTATCGAGCCGGTTACGCAAGTTAAAACCCTTTATCGGAAATGTTTACATATTTTCCGACCGTCTAGCAATGGCCTAAGTTCTTGGGTTATAACATTAACTGCTTTTTAATAACGCTTAATTTCTCGAAATATAACGGTTAAAACAAAAATAATAAATAATAAATAATAAAACTTTAAATATTTATTATTAAAAAGTTATCGTTTAAGCTTTTCAATCTTGTCGATTATACCGGTAAAGGTTTTTTTAGCTTTAACTTTACCTTTACCCTTATTAATATCTTTATTTTTACCTTTAATAAGGTATTTACTTTTAATACCTTTAACGATAAAGATTACGCATAATTGCTTTAAATACGATTAATATATAAATTAATACGCGAATTAACACGTTAACTAATACGAGTATTAACTTACAAATTTTTATACGTACCATAATTACGGAACTATTTATTATATTTAGAAAATAATTTAAAATCCGAAATTAATTAATTAAAGTTAATTAAAATACGTTATAGGGCAAAACATTCGATTACGTAAAAAAATATTATAATTATATATATAATAATAATATATATATATAATTAGTAAATTAAGTAAAGTTATAATAAAAATTTAATAAATTTACTTTTTTATAAATCAAAGTTATTTAAAAAAATTTAATAATTTATTTTTCGTAAAAATAAATTTATATATAATATTTTATATTAATAAAGAATAAAATATAATAAAAATAAAAATTCAAATATTATATTAAAAATTTTCGTAATTTTTTTAAGTTTATTATTATTATTAATTTATATAATTATTTAAAAATGTATATTCGAATTTCGTTAACATTATTAATTACTATATATAAATTATTTAATAATACGTTTATTTTTCCGCGGTATACGTTTCCGGCCAAATTGCGTTAACCTTTTAAGATTATTATAAACTTTTTTTTCCGCTTTTTTATTAATTTAATTAGAACGTTTCTAGCTATTATTAACTTGTTGGTACCTGAATTAATTAAACCTATCGGCTAATTAAATCCCATAAATACGGTAATCTTATCGTAAACTTATTACCTTGGTAAAAAGCTAGCTATACCCGAAGCTATTTCGTAATCGATTCGACGTATAACGTTTTAAAAAACGGGTTAAAAATTATTAATTTCGTTAACAATAAAAGTAAAAAAAATAACATTTAAACCTTATTTTCCCGAAAATTTCGTATAAAAAGTTTTAACGATTTTTTTTATTAACGTTCCGTAATTTGTATACGCTTATCGTTTTTTATAAAATTATATTAAATATCAGGTAATAGATTTTTTAGCTTGTTTCGTAAATAAGATACCATAAAAAGGCTGGTTCGGAATATAGAATAATATAATTCGGAATAATTATAAAAATAAATTAATTTAGCTTGGTTTTATGTACGTTTTATTAATACCGCAACGGCCTAAATATAAAAATGGTTACGGGTAAATACGGCCCGTCCAAAAAAAGAGTTTTCGAACTTACGCCAGAATATAAATATAATTTAATTTAAAAATAACTTTATATATTAATTAATATATTAATTTAAGTAAAACCTTATATAACTTACGTAATTATAAATAATAATCGATAACTTTTTTCTAAAGCCAACTTCCGGCGGAAATTAATGTATTTAAAAAGATATTTTATAATTAAATATAAAGATAAGCGTATTATAAAACAAAGCGTATAATAAATTAATAATTTTTAAAAACTTTTAACGTTATCGGTTATAATTTCCGTTAAGTTCCGATTAACATACCGCTTGCTAGATAGCTTTATTATATTGTTTTTATATTTTTTGTAATAAGATTTATAAGCATTTTTAAAATAATAAATAATTTTATTACGAAAAAAGTTATCCGTAAAGGATTACCTTAAGAACATATTTTATTTATTAAAATAAAGTTTAAGCTTTAAATCCGATAAAAAATATAAAAATATTGCGAAAATAAGGTAATATTTATTATTTTTAAAAGCTTTATCGATGTAACGTTGGTAGAACTTTAAGTAATCCTTAATAACTTAAAGTAACTTTTTAAGGTAAGATTAAAGGACGTTAATAAAAATTCGATCTTGTAAATAGGTTTCGTACTTACGAAGGTACTTTTTTATAGTTTTATACGTAACAAAAACGTAATTATAATTTGTTTTTTCCGAAGCTTTAAAAAGGTCCGTTAATAGAAGGAATGGTTTATAAATGTCGATTAAGTAATCGATAATATTTTAGGTAATTTTTATAATTTCGAAATTATTTATCTTTTTACGGTATATATATTTCTTAAATACGGGTTTTAACCGACGAGCTCGAACAAGTATATATATTACGGAGTTCCAATAACTTTTTACGTTTCGAATAGCTTGTAATAATTTTTTTGGATATTTAGGATACCCTTTTTTTTAAGATTATTCTGTACATACCTAAACCGCTATTAACGTTTCATGCTAAAATTAAAATATGTAGCAAATTATTTAATTTAAACGGCCTAAAGGATTAGTACGGAAATTAATACGGAGCTTAATACGACGCGGTTAACGAAATCACAGAATAATATATTTGTTTTACGACCCGATCGGCCATATTAAATTTAATTTATTTAATTTTTGCTTTTTTTCGTCTTTTTCTACCTTTAAACTTGCCTTATTTTTTAACTTTACGTTATCTGTAATATTTAGCCGCTTAAAAATACGCTTGTAAATATTTTGCAAGGAATACGAAAAGTAGTGGAAATAATTTGCGCCGTTTTTTAAACTTTTTTTTATTTATTTTTTTATACATTTTTTAAAATGGTGCATATCGAAATTTATTCCGTTATTTGTTGTAATAATTTGGATTTTCGTATAAAGCTCGTATTTTTTTAACGTATCGTATAACTTTTTAATATTTAACTTTTACTTTTTATTTTTGCATAAATTAATATCTATTAAAACGTTTTTAAATTCTTAATCCTTACCCATAAAATAAATATATACGCCTTAAAAAACCTATGCTAGGCCTGGGAAAGTTTAAACGTTAATGGTTACCGTAACGTAAGCTTCGGAAAATATATCTTATAATTTTAACCGCATAATCTCTTTCGTATACTTTTCGTATTTATCTTTAAACGTATGGAGATTTGAAAGCTTGTACGTAAAATATATATACTGTACTTGATTAATAAAATACAGATTTTTAATAAAATTGAAAAATATATATAAGTTATTTTATATTTTAACTAAAAAATAATTATTTTCGGATAAAATTCCGGTTAAATAAAGCGAATATTATTAAGAAAAAACCAAAATTAGTACAATAATTAGTACGTTAATTTGGTATACATCTGGAAAAATACGTACCGGAAAATTTAATTTATAGTAAAATTTATAATGGTAGCTTCCGTTTTTTTGCCTCGGGTTTATCTTTTTTTTTCGTATAATCCATTATTTATATAATTTTTTAAAACAGTAATTTTATTATTATTTTTGTTCGATTTCGGATATATCCGGGTTTCGTAACAAAATTTATAAATTATTAACTAACACGAATTTAACGCCGTACCCTAAAGCCAGCCGTTTTAATATTAAAATTTCTAATTAAAAATAAAGATTTTATTAAAAAGTATTTCGTTTATAACGTCGTTAAAGGTGCTTTTATCTTGAAATTACTATTACCGTATAAATTACTTTTTAAACTTTTCGGTATTTTTCATCTTATAAATATGACATACTGGAATACCGAATCGTAATAATGGTCCGGTTTTATTTTATCTGTTACTATAAAACCGTAAACCTTCTTATTATTAGGTTAAAATACAACCTTTCCGCCGTTTTTGTTACTTAATTCGTTATTTAATTTGTCGGAATTCTCGTTACCTAATACGTTACTGCTTATTTTTCCGTAATCTATTTTGTTAAAAAAGTAATCATTTTCGGGTTTGTTTTTAATATTCGGCTACCTTTAAGTTTCAGGTTTGCCTTTATCTTTTTCGTTATATAAGGCAGTACCTATTAATTATAAATAAATTTTTATTTCGAAAGCCTTTTTTTCGGTTAAGCTTAACCTAAAATTTCTTGCATTACTGGTACTATAATTAACCCGGTTAATAAAAAACGGCGTTATTTTATATTGTTATTTAAAAATGATATTTAAAGTTATATTATTAATTAAGCTATAAATATAACTATATGCAATTATTACTTTAAAAGCTTAAAATTAATACGCATAAATATATAAAAATAAAACCAAAATAAATAAGTACGTTAAGTAAGTAACATAAAATATTTAGCAAACTAGTTATTAATAATCCGGCTTATATTTATAACATTTATTCTTTTGCGAAAATTTCGAACGGATTTAAAAAATTTATTTTATTTACTTTATAACTTTTTTTGAAATTTATAAAGCCGGAATACCTCCCCTATTAAAGAAAATTACGCCTTTACCATATTATTTATTAAACGATATTATATGAAAAACGTTAATTTTCTTATAATAATACGCAGCTTACAAATTAATTTATTACTTTTAATATTAATCCTAATTCTAATGCCATACTTAGTTTCTTAAATAACGAAACATCTATCCCGGAAAATAAAAACATAAAGCCTATTATTAAAAAGTTCTTTTTAACTTATATTAATACCGATATAAAAGCGTCCCGGAAATAACTGTTAACAGCTTTTACATTAAAGCAAAAAGTTATTAAATAAGGGCAAATCGTTAAGCAAAATATATAAGGTCGCTAATTACAAAAAGCAAAAGTTACAAAATAAAACTAATAACTTCGTTTTAAACCTGGTAATAAAGAATCCTTTTTTTAACTAATACGTTAATTAATACGTTAATTAATACAAAATTAATTTAAATAATTATCGTATTACGAAAAATTAAAAAGTTTTAAAAATCTTTTACTTGATTAATACCGAAATATCGTTTTAAATTTATAATATACCAAATTTTATAAAATAACCGTTTAAGCAAAAATTTTAAAATTTAACGGTTCACCTCAAAAGTTTTATAAAAAAAGGCGGAAAATAAATTAATTACGTTATTTAATAATAATAATTTATATACGATTTATGTAAAAAGAAATATTATTTATTTAACGGATTTTTATTTTATTAAAGAAATTCATATTTATAGAAGTTTAAACCTTTCTCTTAATAACATTTTATAAATATTAAATATTATAAAACACGCGAATTTTAACCGCAATAGATTTTATTTAATAATTTATATTTATATTTATTTCTCATTTTTCTTTAATTTTTTGATATATTTTTATTAAATTATAAAGTATTTATTTAATTTTTTCCTATTTTGCATTATATTAATTAAGCAATATTAATTTTGGTATTAATAATCAATGTAAAGCAAATTTAAAAATGAAATAAAAAAATTTAAAACTTCGTTTATTTTATTTAAGTTTCGAAATATTTAATTAAACATTTTATATTTTTAATCGTATTAATTACGTAATATATATATTAATGTTAATAATTAATTAAAAATAACTTTTAAATTTAGCGAATTATAATTTACCGATAACGTATTTATTTGCTGTAAAATATAAAATAATATATTTTTATACGTATTAATATTCGTATTAATTTATACCTTATTATATTTAATATAATATCGTTTACCGAAAAAAACGAAAGTTAACTTTTTAATAAATGTTGTAAAATCGATAATGCATTTTTAAACAATAAATATATTATAAAAGCTTAAAAACGGAATTAAAAGCTTCTTTGCCAAAATCTTAATAAAGAAGTTGTAAAAAATATTTAATAAATATTATATGCCAAGATTTGGCGTATTAAAATTATTTAAGATAAAGTATATTAAAACATTACCAATATTACGAATAATTTATTATATGTTTTATTTTTTGTAACGTATTAATTTCCGTATTAAATATTTTAAATAGTTTATAGTTTAATATAATATCGAATTTAAATTACGTTTTAATAGAAATAAAATATTTATTAGCGTTTTCGATTAATTATTCTACGAATTTTTTGGTTTAAATAATAATTTTTTATAAATGTCCGTTAGCGAAAAATAAGAAATTATTCCCGAAAATGAGCTGGATAAAAACGAATAAATTGTTTTGTTATAATAGGATTATATAATTTATCGTTACCTTTATTTTTAAAGATTTAAAAATAAATTAATTTTGGTAATTAACGATACGGTATATACTATGGCCGAAAAACTTTCCGAGTTATTAAAACTTAGTTCGGATAAATTCGACGTTATGTTATTTAAAATTAAAAAGATAATTTTAATTTTTATTTGTTTTTTTATACGCTATATATTAATTAATGTTATTTTAATTATTTAATAAAAAATTGAAGCTTAATTTATATTTTAATTTTTCGCTTTTATATATTTAGTATTTTGCCTGTATAGTTATTAATATTATTTTGGAATATCCTAGACGGAAAGTATTTTCGTTAATGTATAAAAATTATAAGGTTTTTATTAAATAACGGTAAACGATAAGTTGATTAATACGCGAATTAGTACGTATGTTATTATTAATTAATTTTATAATATTAGTTATATTATTTTTATAGTTATTAGATTAAATTGGTGTAAAAATCTTTATAAATTTTATATTATAAGGCTAAATAAAGGTTTTTTAAATTATACGGTAATAATTTAATAACCGAAATTAAGCTGAATATTTTTAATTTCGTCTATAACGAAAAGTTAAATAATTTTTATGTTATCTTAATTTTTTATAATTTTTATAATTTAATTAAAAATTAGTTTTTAAATAACGGAAAAAAAAAACTTTTAATTAATATTATTAAATTTTAATTCTTCGATATTAAAACGTAATCAAAATTATTTTTTTACGTTATAAACAAATTTAAATTACGTTTTAAATTTTATAAATTACGGTAAGTTATATCTTTTATTACGTATTAAGTTCCGTATTAAGTTCCGTATTAACCCTTTATTTTGTTTTAGTTTTAAGTACAAATTTTATCGTTTTAGCAATTTTTTTTAAAGGTTTTTTGTTGTTTTAACTTATAATTATTAAAATGTTAAAAAAAGTAAATTTTTAAGGTTATAATAGCCGTAACCTTTTTAAAATATGGCCTTTTTATTTTTTTGGCCTTATTTAATTTTAAAATAATGCGATAACGTAATAGCTTAAAAACCCCGCTTTTCGTTTAGTTTTTAAAAGAAAAATAAAATTAACGGTAAAATTAATACATATTCCGAAAACTTTTTCGATTATTTTTAAGGCCTTTATAAACCACTTTTTACTTAATATTTATTTATTTAACCTATAAAATATAATAAATTAATAATTTAATTAAAATTTAAAATTTATTACGATTTTTAATTAATTTATATCATAAAACGATAACTACGTAAATTAGTACGTTTTTAATAATATTATTATTATTAGGATAAAAAAAGTTTTAATTCGTTATATTTTAACCTTAGCAAAATTTTTACCTACGGGTACCCGTGGGTGGACATATTCGTAAGTGGGTACCCGTGTGTATTATTGCCAAAATGCCAAGACCACCCACGGGTACCCACCCACGGTCGTGGGTGGGTAGGTGGGTAACCGTGGGTACCCATTGCAAAGCCTAGATGGAACCGTTGGTCCCGACCATGGACGTCATAGCGTCAATCGGTTATCCGCTCTCGTCCGATTCGAGCTCCGTCTTCAGCCCGCGCAGAAGATGGGACTTCACCCCGGCCGCCCAGAAACGGGATCCAGCCGAGGTGGTGCTGGCGACATTGTTGATTTCATAAGCGGCGAAACCAAGATGGTGGTGCGGCGGAGGCTCCGAGAAACCCGTGACGTGAGGCCCGGAAGGGGGCCGCTCTATAGACATTGCATCGCCGGTTTTTCTGTCTCCACAAACTCTTCACCCGCCCGGGCCTGTTCGACTGCTTCATCGTTAGCGGCCCGAATATCCGGTGAAACGGGGGGTATATTTTAGAGGCAGAGTCTTCGCTTAGCCGGGAGGATGCCGGCGACGGTGGGCCGCGCAAGCCATCTCTCATGATATCCGTAGGCAGACTGGAGCAGATTGGCCTCGGAGTCGAAGGGAGTCGGACAGCGAGTACGAAAAGAGGCTACACAACTATCAATCAAAGAGGATGGCATACTCATGGATCAATTAAATCTGTACGCCCACCTATTTCCCAGCAAACATACCATCTTTACCCCGAGTATAATAATATAAGAAAGTAAAAATAGATTAAAAACAAATTATAATAATAACGTATAATATAAACGAATTAAGCGCATAAACAAGCTGTCTACTTTATTAAACTTTTTTATTATTTAACTTTAATTATTTATTTTTTAATATTATTTTAATAAAACTGTTTCTAAAAAAAGTTGAAATAAATTAGCTATTTAAGTTAAAAAGTTTTCTAAACTTTCTTATTAAACTTAGTTTTATATATACGGTTATTTCTTTGATTTTATAAATTTAACATAATAACAAATTTACTTAATCCGCTACTATACTTAATTTGCGACAATAAATATCGACCAAAAAAAGATTTTAATTATCGACCATATTTTCGGTTTAAATACGTAATCGTTTTTTATTCAACTTTAAAATATTAAAATTAACGTCCAATATAAGTAAGCAAGTTATATAAGCAAGCGAGCCGTTTTTTAGCACCTTATAACGATAAATTTAAATAATTTAATAATAATATATCGTATTAATTCAAATTTATCGGATTTTCTTTCGCTAAATATATTTATAACTTCGTTATAAATATACTTATTATGCCCAAGTTTTCCGAAACCGCTATATTTTCGTTCGTTAATTTAGATTCTTTTATAATAGTTCTTTTTAGTTACTATTAACTGCATTTTTTATTACCTCTTTTTAGTTTAAAAAAATTATATAATAAATATTCTATTTTTTAAAAAAACGTTTATTTTTAATTTTATAACTCTTGTTTGAAATATAATACGTTTTATAAAATTAAACGTTCTTTTTCCGGAGAAAAGTAGCTTTATATAATAATAATATATAACATTTTATTATAACATTAACCGATTTAAATATTTTTATTAATAAATTATTTTAATAAGTTTTAATTCTTTTTTATCAATATCGGTTTATTTTATTATTTTACGAATATTTTTAAAAGCTTTCGTAGAAATTACAATAAAATCGAGGAAAGTTAACGGAAAAACGATCGGCGTAAATATAATTAAAAAAACTTTGATTCGAAATAAACGTTATTAAAATTAAATAAAATATAATTAAGTTTTATAAATTTAAATTTTCTTCTTAAAGAAAACGTAACCGTATAAACAAAATTAAATAAAATAATGAATTATTATCTTAGTTTCTAACCTTTATTAAACTTATTTCTTATATAACTTTTATTTATATCGATTCTTATCGAGGTTCTAGGCAATTTTCGTAATCCGAAATAACCAAGTAAATTATTGTTCATAATTCTTTAATTTATATCGTTCCAAAATTAGAACTTTGAAATTTTCGAATTTATTATTACTGTTTTTTTTTCAGTTTTATTAATAATACTTTTATAATCGTTATATTTTCCGGTATATATCTTTACAAAAAGTAATTACTATTACTTTCGTAAATTAAATCGTATCCGAAAATTAAAAGCCGAAATCGTTCGTTTTAAAAAAAAAGTTTTTAAATTGATAATAATAACGATATTTTTAGTTCGTCCGGTAATTTTATGGTATTTATAAATCGTTAACAAGACGGTTATCGTAATAATTTTGCCGTTTTGGATTACCGGTATTACGTATTTAAACTTACGCGGTATAATATTTTAAATAATTCGAAAAGGTATTATAAAAAGGATCGAAATTAAAATTTCTAACCCCTTTTTGATTAATATTTAATACTTTTAGCCGTAAAACTGGTAAGAGCTCGGAAAGATATCAGCCTTTTATGGGCAGTTAAGATTTACCGTTAAGGTTTGCCTTTAAAATTTACCTTTAAGATTTATTCTTGAAATTTACCGTATAAAGTTTAACATTTTCTAAATTATATTAACTTTGTCGAACCTAGCTAAAGGGCATAAAGTTTATCAGGGTCGAAATTTATCGGCAACTACGTGTTAATCGGCTTTAAAATAAAGTTTTATAAAATTAAGGTATTAATTTATCCTAGTCGTAAAAATTATTACTTAATTATCGTATGCGAAAATATTAAGTGTAATATTTATCGTGCAAATTATATCGTATAATAATTTTCTGTGTAATTAGCTTAACCTGGAAAATAAGGCTTGAACCTATTTAACCTTGCATAAACTTAAATATAATATTAACGGACTTTATAATGATTTAAAACGTATCGTAAAAACCGGTAAAAATCTTTTTCTTGATAATATAAATATGATAACGTCGTTTTAAATTTTTAATATAACGCAAATAAACGTTTTTTAAAATAAAAAAATAAAATACGTTAAGAAGTTAAAAGTAAAACGAAAAATACGGGACTATATAAAGCTTAGCAGTATTATTATTAATATAATATTTTTCGAATTTTATCAAATAATAATTTTCGTTAAGGTTAAAAATAAATGAAAGTTTTAAACCTTTCGTATATATCCGAATTATGTATTAAAATATTAAATTTATTCGAAATTAATTTAGTTGTTATTTAATTATTATTATTACGACTAGCGAGATATAACATGGTAGCTAGTTTATTAGCGCTATGAACGAAAATTATAAACTAAAAAAAAAAAAAAAAAAAAAAAAAAAAAA